>JAWPHD010009208.1:0-106367 GCA_037043455.1 Cyrtodaria siliqua
ACGCCATCGCTAGACTATACTTTTTTATACAGGTTGATTTTAAACCAACACTGCGTATGTATTGTCTGTGCAGTACTAAAATAAAATATATACACCATGCAGCATACATTCAGAATTTTCAGTTTATAAAATGCAGATGGTTTACAAACAGCCCACGTAATTTATAAACAGCCCTAGCATGTCAGACATGTTTGAGATAAGCGTTATCATTTGTTTTCATTGGCACACACTTAAAATGCACTGCGTTATTGTTGGTGCTCTTAATTCGTTCTAATTCTAAACAGATAATTGTATATGGAATCTAATTTCAAATTGTAAGGTCAAATTCAACAATGTCTTATGCTGACCAGCACTTTATTTATTAAGGTTATTTATAGCTGCCTATGCAGAGGGTTGGGCATCGGTATATAGAAGAATTCGAAATCACTCTGAACATGTACGTGGTGCCGCCAGGTTTAATGTCGTCCTCCGAACAGATGAGCATTGAGAGAAGTGCGAGTTACCTAAAAGGACACACGGCAACGTTATTATCAAGCCTTTTAAATTAGCACCAGCATCTCGATATATTAATTCAGTATCATAGTTACTGTAAATATGCATGCATATCATTAAATAAAAGGTAATTAATATTAAAGACAATTTGGAGTTTTAAGGATTAGCTTTCAAAATGTTATCATATATACGTCAATGTAAATAAAGATGGTCACTGGTATAGAAGGTGTCAGATCAGTCAGGAAGTACTTCCGGGTCGTAGGGTGCTGAAATAGTTCCTTGAAAGAATCCAAAGTTTCTAGTTTGCATGTGTTTTTCCCAAGATTAGTTTCTATTTTATTGTTAAATCTAACCTGAGGTTAAAGTAGTATGTCTGTTGTCATGAATAGTAAGTATTTTACTGTCAGGATTATTTCTTTGGAGAGTATGAGCACAGAGGTTAGGTAGAGATGTGGTTTTGACAGATGAATGAATGACGCGAAATGTTGAAAAACTGAATCGGTGTTTTATTCTAGATATGGGACCGTTTGGTAGCCAAATGTGTTTAATACACAGAATAAAAGTGTATTTTAGCGAACGAAGGTCGTGGAACTTGTGACTGATCTCCAAATATAGCCTATATTGCATTGTGTTCAATGGACTGATTTTCACCGGTCTGACACCTAGATGGACAAAATGCATTTTTCTTATTAATGGCCAAAACCAGTTGATTTTTCCTGTGAAAGCTTGCAGCTGAGTGAGGAAAGAAAAGCTGATGTTAATTTGTTGAATTTTATAACAGAACATGTTTTTTTCGCAGTGTGTGTTTTAGGGTGGACTTTGGGGGTCCTAGTGATTTGGAGTGGCCCTAAAGCACTTTAAGGAGGATCTCAAATGTCTTTAAGTGGATTAGTGGCAAAAGGTAATAGATCTGTCCCAATGCCTACAATGAATGGCAATTTTATTATTTTAAGGTACCGTATGAGGCTAAAATCTGAAAATGTATCGGTACTGACATTTTGAAATGACGCGACTCTAGGAGGAGTCTTACTTTGTATCGAAAGCCTGAGAACCTGTACATTTTGTACGCGATGATGGGTTTTACAATCTGAAACAGGAATATACAGAAATATGTGGAATTCAGCATTTATTTTATTTTTTTGCTAAACATGGTGTTAATCCCACCCGTTTTTCTTCATTAATTCAGATCAAATCACTATGCAATGGCATACAGTTGTACTTTGACACATTAATTTGGTATTTTGTTAGATATAATGATATAATCCACTGAAATATATACTATTCTGGTGTGTGATTCAGTTTGTCTTGCTGTTGCCCAAGACTTGAATGTATTAGTTGCCTTTAAAACTGCTACAGGCATATGGGGTAGGCTTAGCGTTTGAGATATTACTTCAATTTTGCCCTTTTTTTCTGGGATTTTATAGCCAAACTGTATATTGTATTGGACATTGTGCATGTAAATGTGCTCCAAAGCAGCTTTATGGTCTATTTTGTGCCTCAAAATTGTTGGAATTTAACAGAATGTCTGTTTCTCTATGAAAAATGAAGAAATTTCATGCATGAGTGATTTTGATATCTACACCTCACATTATGTGTATATTTTAGTTTGGTATATAGAAGGCAATGTTTGAAAACTTTAATTGATGGCAATATACCAAACGGTTAATTTATTTTGGCATTTTTTCTAGTTTTGTATAACGCGTCTTAAAATCCTTGATTTCTATTAGCCGAATGGTTCTTTGCATGCAGGACTTGAAACGAAAGCTAATAGGTCCTTGCAAAAGCATCTGATTTTCCATTCGGCAACCTTATTGGTCAGTTAGATGTATTCGATAACTATTTTTGACAAATGTCGCGACTCTTTTAGGTATCAGACCAGTCAGGAAGTACTTCCGGGTCGTAGTGTGCTGAAATAGTTCCTTGAAAGAATCCAAAGTTTCTAGTTTGCATGTGTTTTCCCCAAGATTAGTTTCTATTTCATTGTTAAATCTAACCTGAGGTTAAGTAGTATATCTGTTGTCATGAATAGTAAGTATTTTACTTTGTTTGTCAGGATAATTTCTTTGGAGAGTATGAGCATAAAGGTTAGGTAGAGATGTGGTTTTGACAGATGTTTATTTCAAAATACGCATGGTGTGAATGAATGACGCGAAAAGTTGAAAAACTGAATCGCTGTTTTATTCCAGATATGGGACCGTTTGCTAGCCAAATGTGCTTAATACACAGAATAAAAGTGTATTTAAGCGAACAGATGTTGTGGAACGCGTGACTGATCTCCAAATATAGCCTATATTGCATTGTGTTCAATGGACTGATTTTCACCGGTCTGACACCAGAAGAAGCGATAGTGTTAGAGTATACGTATATAGTAAAGGGCTTTTACTATATTTATATACTATAACACTAGCGCTTCTTCTCTCCATCCTTCTATGCTATGCCATCGTAATGACAGCCTGTGGTCACTGGTTATTATCTTGGAATTGAGTTCAAAATTAATTTTATCAATTCATGTCAGTCACTTTAGTCAATCCTCTTACGTTTTAAAAACTTACATATATTTTGGATTTTGAAGGAAGTTTTATTTCATTTTGGACCAGTTAATCGTCAACTGTAAAGTTCCTAAGAAATACCAAAACAACAACAACTTAAATAAAATGGGGTTTTACGATCACATATCATATTGGGTTACACTGGGACATTACACTGGGACAGTAAACTTAGAGGAAGAAGAGGGAAAGAATGACTTTTCCCACCAGACATGCCTCCGCCATGAAGCAAACCCACGCCGGGCAGAGGTAGCCGGGAAGCAAATCCTCACCGGGCAGAGGTAGCCGGGAAGCAAATCCACACCGGGCAGAGGTAGCCGGGAAGCAAACCCACGCCGGGCAGAGGTATTTAGCTCTAAAACCGATGCCATAGCCACTGAGCTAACGAGGTCAAGTTAAATGTTCATTGAAGGCCTCCCAGGCGTTTTGGGGAACAAGGCAACCTGGCCATTTTATTTTTTAGGAACAAGGGAACATTGTTATGTTGAGGGAACAAGGGACCATTGACATATTTTTAGGGAAAAAGGTAGCATGAGTTTAAACCAAAAAGTTAGTATTTCAAACAAATCGTGATGACAGTGTTTTTTAAGATGCAGCTATTGTAATTGGAAATCAAATGGTTCGTTAATTCACCAGAATGAATTTTGGGGAACGTTTGCAAATATTTTTGGGGAACATTGGAAATAGTTTTTTAGGGAACAAGGGAACATTGGAAAAATAGTTTTGGGAGAAAAAACATAAAACATGGGGAATAAGGGAACATTGTGTCATATTTTCAGGGAACAAGGGAACATGGACTCCACTGAGAGGGTTTTGCCACTGGCTGAGACAACATGACATGACTTCTTAATTGTTTCATTTAAGATCTAGAAATCAGTGTTAGAAATAGTAGAAATCCACGAAGCGTCATGTCATAATCTCTGCATATCTTTTAAAATGTACAGATAAAATAAGATTCGTTTTTCGAATAGTCTTATGTTTACTCGCAAAACGTGTTGTTGTAGTGGTTCTCGACGGGATAAAGTATGGTAGCAATAAACAGTTTTTTCTTTTTTTTTAAAACTCGTATTGCTCGGTGAACAGTTATTTGAATTCCTCACTTGTGGAACGCACGCGCATACGGAGGCAGATTCTTAAAGTTCGTATACGGATGGGTTCGATTACAACAGTAAAACTTAAAACCTTCAACAAGACACTATACCTAAGTCTCGTCAGTCGGATAGGTACTTAAACAGGGCAGTCCCGTGTATCGGAGTCTATCCTCTGAGCACGTTAAAGGCCTATAGGAATATGTTCACAAGCAAGAGTAGTGCACGGTACCGGATTCCGATGCGTCCTTTTGCTCTCTCCGGCGCTGCTGGAAATAATGTGCTGATGGGCCGTTAGTTCAAGAGATTGAAAGCCTAATGTTTTTTCATGAGAGAGGATGCGAACGAGTGAAAAGAACAAAACACGATAAACGAATCCAGCCGTTAATTAATGTATGTGTTGTATCCGTTGAGTTATGTCAAGATTAATCAATTTGCTCATAAACGGCTGTCAATTCGTGTTAATTCAGAAGATCTGCAAATAAATCGCCATTGTCATTGAGCGTTAATTAAAAGTCTTCTAAACTTAAGTATGCTTATAAATTTTCTTTCTCTTTGAAATGATAATATGTCATCTGTAAACACATTCATAATAATTATATATGTTCCCGCTGGCATGGCCATTATAATTTATTTTGATAAACAATCCACTTACTTTTATGATTCAGTTCCATCTTCGATATCACGTCCTGTTGTTTGGTTATCGTCTCTCGTAACTCTGCCTGCTGTTGCTCCAACATGACAAGTTTCTGTAGAACTTTGTAATCATGGTCAAACCTGGATAAACAAGTTGGTTCTTCTTTGTCCGAACTAAACGCTGCAACTTGTACTAATAGACACACGGCAACAACACCGACATGATAGTCCACCATGTTGTTTCCGATCTATATTGCTGGCAATATTTCACCGTGTTGCCTCACCACTTTTAAATTATGGCTGGTTATATTATGTTTCTAAATTCTTCATGATAAATACGTAATATAAAGCTGACCTGAATTCGTTTGAAGGTGCGGATACAGGATTTGCTTTTGTATTGCTAGATGGATTTGGGGGCAGCAGGTGCGGATACATGATTTGCGTTTGGGTTGCTAGATGGGTTTGGGGGCCTGACCTCTAATAGCTAGTAGTTAGGTCCATTAATGAGCACCGCTGGAACCTAGCGCGCAGCCTAAATTCCGAAAAGCAAAGATTAACAACTATGTTTCTGTTGTGCGTTTTTAACTATGTTTCTGTTGTGCGTTTTTTTCCAGAGGAGGCACACCGGGTACGTCTCGTCCCGCCACCGCCCTTGATTTGTACCTAATTTGTACCTAAAATGAGTAGATGTAATAAACAGCAAGATTAGCACTCTTCAAGGATATGTTTTATTGCAAGATGATTGAAAGCAATGTGGTGAGATGAAAAGCATCATTAACTTATCAAAACGAGTAATTAAATGTTGAAATGTGCAACTTGAACATTCACCTTATCACATCACCAGCATGCTATATCGATGCATACTGTATTAAGGTTATTATTTATTTTTTCCATGTACTGAACATTCAACTAAACATTGAAATGTATAACCGCGTGAATATTTATCTTTGCCAACTGTTTGTGCCTTTCATCCGTTACCATTGCTGAATATGTTCATATTAAATAGAGATGATCTCAATAGTTTCATATACATACGTTATTAAGTAGAATTCTCAGTTTAGGAGAACTTGTAGTTGCCTGTATAAGGTTCTATGGAGCTTAAATGCTATTCCACATTAGTCTGGGAATGGTTAAATGTTTAAACGTTGTAACATTACTTCAAAATATTTGGGGCACAATAGAACCTGGTTTTAACCCAAGCTACATTGTTTTGCCCGTTCCAACGCAATAGCCTTATTGTGAACCCCTTTATGTTTATGATGTCTTATCTTGCATTTTGTTCATCTTTGTAATTATTATTATTGTTAGTTTCTGTGCGTGTTTTTGGTTGACTGTGGTCCTTGAATGCTATATTTCCTGTTCGAATTCGTTATTTTAGCATATTAATTAGTTTATGACAAAGTATAAAATTCTCATTTAGTATACATGGTTCTTCTGATAGTACTAAGTAGCTTATACATTAGAGGTTTTTGATACATGGATATTGGTAGCGGTTTCCAATGTGTTTTCAATAAGTGTTAACTGTGAATTCTACAAATCCTGTTCGTCTTGCAGTGGCCTACCTTGCCACTGACCGTTCCAAAGCGATAGCCCTATTGTTTGTGATGTCGTTTGCATTTATTAATACTTTTGCCTTCTTGTTTGTCTGTTTGCGTGTTTGTTTCTGTGTTTTGTGGTTGACTGTCCTCCTTGAACGCTACTTTCCCTGTCCGATCTGTTTATATTTTTTTGTATACATATTTCCCTTAAATTTCTATATACGATTTGTGTGGCATGTTCGTAAATTTGCATGTCATTTGTTTTCAAGAATCATGGAACGAATGAATATACAATGATAAATACACGATTAAAACCAATGTGTGAAGCTTCCGCACTCCCCTGCAAATAACTACATCTGTAACTGGCATACTGACTCGGCGTTGGAAACCCTTAACATTTGCAGGTTGAATACTTCTGCAGAAGGGAACATGTGTTGGTTTTCCTAGCCGTGTTCATATATATCTACTAGTAGTTCTTTTCTATACTCTGCAAAGAAATAAATATTGCTTAGTATAATTATGGATAGATAAAGATTTTACTACCTCTGTGCCTATTAACAGTATTTTAGTTGTGTAAAGTTGGTAGTGAAATTGATGGCTGATATTCAAAGTTGGAGAAAGATGAAAATAAGTAGACGAACTCCGCTTCGGGTCTCTGAACTCACGGCCTCTTGATCAAGAAGCGGGCTCCACAGCCGCAGATCACAGGAAGTGTCGATTCTTACGGATAGCTGGAGGTGTACAAAACAAATCGACCGTCATATATAACCTTGCATGTGTTGAAAATGACGTTAAACGTCATACAAACAAAACAAATTTAGAAATACTCGATGGCCGAGTGGTCTAAGAAGCTCGTCTTGTGATCATTTGCTCTAAGAGTCCGATCCCACCTCGTGCAAAGTTATGAATATGAGGACTGAACATATTTCATAATACAAAAATGTGTGCTTATTTATACAAATTATAATGTTAAAATTCAAATAGAGAAATTTAATAAATCTTATTTACCTAAGGTATAGATCGCTTTATAGTTCTTATTCCACTGTATTTTTCTTATTCCACTGTATTTCTAGTTTGCGTCAAGCCTCATGTATTTTCAAATCTTTATTGTAACCTCATGTTGTTATGATATGTATGCATGCTTTGATAAACATATTTGTATTTGGCATGTATTTGAATACAAATACTGTCGGTTGCTTACAAACAGTAAATGGTTTATCCAAGTATCGACCAGTTCCCTTAAATGAACATACTAGAACCAAAGGATCTCCCGCAACATATAGACTAATGTTTGTGCTAGGTGGTATCACGGCCTAGTGGTCTACGACACCCGACTTTTGATAGGGCCTGTACGTGGAAAAGCTGTCCGGTGCTTGCGGAAATCAGTGATTTTGCTAAGCTGGGTTGGACCGAAGTGCTCCTAAAGTCTTCCTCCGCCAATACAACTGGGTGACATATAAAGTCATATAAGTACCGAAATTGGCGTTCAACCAAATATATTCAAACTAGCAATACTATGATCTTTATTATTTGTTTTCTTTAGAAAGACATTGTTTCCTAGTTTATGACATTGCTACCGAATTGACATGTCGCTAGTACTTAGTTATCTCCGCCCTATTGTTGGTCGGAGTATATTGACAATAGGTTATATTATAACATAGTTGCACGTGCTTTATTATACAGTGACACGTGCTGTTGTTTGTCGGAGGTATCGGTTTGATTGGTTGAAATGGACAAATGATTGACAACTGTCGACATGTTAATTGTCTCATTCTTGTCCCATTGGTATAATGCGAATGTGTGAAACATTCATCTTGTAAGACCACTGTTTCCATTCATTTAAGTTCGAGCCCACCTTTTGTAACACTGTACCAAACTAGTTTGACTCATCGTTATTTCCTGCGAGTCCTTTTAACTGTACACCGGCTTAGCAAGTTGACCGGTTAATGGTTGAGTAAAGTCGCTTTTGAAAAAACGGATAACCTGTGATTTTCCTAAATGTAAGTATAAAAGTCGAACAGGAAATAATGTAGCTTTCACAGAACACAGGCAACTAAAAACACGCATTAATACATTTTGAATTTCGCCCACATGTTTTCTGAAATTATCAGTTGCCTAGGTATAATAGCTCCCATATCCTGTAGTTGGAAACAGTGTTGTGATACTATTGTGTAATGGGTTTAACGATTGTCAATTTTTAAAATATCAAATATATTAATGCATAAATAATCAAGCATTTGGTGGCATCTCGGGGAATTTCCAATGTTATAATTACAACACTAAATACCTTTACATTTTAAAATCCGTTTTAATAAAAAAAACTTTGATATGAATAACCGTAACATAAATGTAATACTAGCTGGAAGAAAAACGTCATGAACACCTTACCACTGTAAGCTTTAAACATGTTCTTTATTTCAAAATGATTACAAATAAACGATTTATTTTGCGTATATCTTTACGTTTGCTGACAATTCTAATCAGCCGACACCATCAGTGACCTTGTATAGGTTATCTCTTTATCCGAGAACTGCGTTGCCTCCAACATCGCCATTTCTGAAAAGTAAATACAATTTATTTATAACTGTATCTATTTTTTAAATCCGTCAGTACAGCACAGATATAGTATCATTTTTATCAGTGTACTTTTTCATATATGTGCACTACAAAATGACTAAATATGTCCGTTTTCTTTGTTCAGATGTAATACAATATGATTGCTTTCAAAATAGACCTACGTTCGAAATACAGCGGAGTCATTTGAATTTGACCATAGCCAAACGGTTGTATGTATGTATCAATGCAAATCAGAGTATAATGAGTACCTTACTTCTACCCTGCATGTGTTACACATTAACTATATCCGACATCAAAGAAACGTTAAAACGGATGTTTTTGATTTAGCTAAACACCTCCGTATATAATATGTAGAACTTGAAGATTTTTAGCCTAGGGATTTTATTTGTACAAAAAACACAGATTCTTTGCCAAGTATATGCTTTCTGCCAAATATAAATGTTACTGCCTTTACCGAGGAGATTTTACAGACTATATATATTTATTTAGGCGGTCAGTCAGAAGTCAGTTAACTGTCGGACGTGATCACGTTGAGGTCAAATACGATAACTGAATCATGTTTCTATCGTGTATTTTTTTTTTATATTTTAAAATCGATACTTTCAGTTTTCTTGAAAAATCGAAACACATCAATTCCGACTATATTTAATATGTTACTAATAATGGCGTCAAGAAATATAGTCTAATATATCTTAGGAGGGAAATACATTGAATTGCCGACCTCCGTGATGTGTAACACATTTAGATGAAGGTGGCTTTCCAATCAAAAATAAAATACATAAAAGTACCTTATCTCACACAGGGGTTTGGAGTCTGAGTTCTGCCATATTGAATCTGCCCAGGCATAATCATAACTATAATGGAATACTGCACAATCTTCTATCCCTGCACCATTATTGGGTTCGTTAGGTCCCCAGTCCGCAAATTCACTTACTGTATCTCTATAAGCCAACCTCCATACCCCTTCCACTGTTTCGTCTGTTATTCCAAGCCAGTAAATTGAATCTGAAGTTATTAATATGTACATTGTATTTCGAATTCATAATGTATATACATACATAATGCTCCAGGTTACCACTAGTCCCTTTATGGCTGTGAGATATGGGGTTTCGGTAATCTAGATGTTATAGAAATAGTACAACTTAAGTTCTTAAAATATATATTAAATATGAAAAGTTGCACGCCAAATTGTATGGTTTATGGGGAAACTGGTGTTTACCCTATTAAATGTGATGTATATGCTAGAATGGTGTTTTTTGGATCGATAAACTTACAGATACTGAATCAAACAAGTTATCTACACATATGTATGAGTATACTATACATTCATTACAGGTTAAGCCCAAATGACGGTTCCAATGGATAAACGTATCAAACACATCTTAACTGAGTGTGGGTTCAGTGGAATCCGGAACACCCAATCATACCCAAAATCCTAAATGGCTCATGGCCCGCATGTCAACAGAAACTCAAAGATTTATATAATAAATCAAGCTACGAAACATTACAAAATTCTAGTAGTGATTATAACTATAGAATATCTAAAAAGTCCTTTCGTTTCGGAAAATTACCTTTTGTCACTATCAGAAAAACAAAGGAAATGTTTTGATAAAATTTCGGACAAGAAACAGCAAGTTACCAGTTGAAACTGGTCGATGGAATAAAACTCATTTCAATCAAAGATTGTGTCCTCTACTCGTTAGAGGCCAGTTTCCGACCAAGCCCAGTTTCCGTCATTCTCATTTAAAAACTGTTTTTACACTGTAAATTACTTACGCGATGTCACTTATTGTCAGACGTTTAGAACTAAAGATTGGAAACAGAAAAATAAATAAATAAGCGGTACAAAAACGAAAGGGATTTCTCCGACAATTGTGTTTACTTCCTTATATGGCGTTAGGGATGCGCGCGCATACTGCCGCATAATCAACTTAAAAAAAATACCACTCTAATGACGTCATATTTTTTATCACTCTTCAGTGGACGCAGTTAAAATATACAGTGATTATTTTTTTTAACCAAAGAGAAGCAACTCGTACAACCTGTATCTGGTGATTTACACAGAGTTACCCATCGATACATTGTAAATTGTCGTCGTTGAACATTTTACATTGACGTTACCAGGCGCATTGTTATAGCGATCAAGGTGACTGATGGAACAATGCAAACATACCATTTTTACAATGAAATTGTTGAATAAACTTGCAAACTTGTTTCTAATTCATAAAAGTATACCGTATCTTGACCTAGTTGAATCTATCACTCGATAAAATACATGACGGACACTGGGCTTGTAAACAAAATGATTTCTCAGTTTTAGTCTATTTATAAAAAGGTCGCGTGCCACTTCGATAATTTATAAAAAACTAAATTCTTTGATATCAAATTTCCAGGAAGAGGTAACCTAATTGAAAATTGTCAGGATACATAGATTTGTCTGAAAAATTAGTTTATGTTTACATAAGTGACGGAAAGTGGCCCCCGACGAGTATGCTCCTCAGAAATAGGACAAGCCTACGTTTCCTCAAATCTTCTGATTTTCTCTAAAAATTTGATATTTTATTTATTTTTTGGAGTTTTTGTGAAAGGTATACGGCAAAATGTTGGTATACATACTCAGGGATGCAAAACAAAGACACCAGAGTTGATTTGATGAGAAAATATTGAACGGTTGCTGAGATATTGCATTTTTTACTATTTCTTAATTTCGCGTCAAAATCGACTCGATTTAGTGCATGGTCAAGCGCAGGTAAATCGCAATAAGTTCAAGACAAAGTCATTCGGCATTGCGAAGCAAGTCAAAATGTTCTTCTATTAAGTTGTTGGATTGAATCAACCAGTTTAATTAAAAAACATGACGCAAAAGTATTCCATTTAGGTTTAATTCCACTAAATCAACCGGATATGCTTGCCTGGTGCAGTGGAAAGTAGTTCTGCATTAAAGAGTGCTAATCTTTTTTTTCTTTAAAACCTTTTTTTTAGTGCAATTTCCTGTTAATTTTTGGCTGTAACATGTTGTTGATATTTGAAAAGGGAGTTCATCATGTTTTTGACAGTTTTTGATATTAAATTTCAGAAATTGCAAGGGGTAAAAAAAGCTTTGACCTTTGACCCGGTGTTAGTATACAACTGAAGAAATGTTTCTTAGAAGGTATTAAACCTCCTATTTCCTTGTAGATGTTAATAGCAGACGTGCCAGAATTCTAACCAGGTTTGAGTTTTTAACAGGTTGTCAACATTCTAACTTTACTATGGAAGAGCAATGTAGACTAAATTATGCTAGTATAACCTATACACCTTAGAACCACACACACACACACACACACACACACACACACACACACACACAAACAGGACGTGCAACGTTTTCATTTATCAGGAAGAATAAGTGCAAGTGAGACATTCAAAAGTAACGAAAAGTGTTAAAGAAAACATTGTTTCCATATTAAAAATAAATTACTTATCTTGACACATTTTCTTACTTTTTTCTATGTGATTCAATATAATAAAACAACTATCTAATACTGTTTCTGTCAACGGTTAAAACTATTCTTCCCCGGGAATGACTATTGACCCTCAGCAGTGAACTATTGACCTCGACTGCGTTTCGTCAATAGTTCACTGCTTCATTCTCTTGCATGAATAGTTTTAACCATTGACCTCAACAGAAGTATATAGTTATATACTATTACCTTTGGAATAAATTAGAATATTATTAGAATTTACCTTTCAAATCTCTCATAAAATCTTTGAGGAACATGTTTTCGTCTTTCGTTTCTACCTGCACTAGGTGGGCATTATGGTGACGACAATATTCCTGTAAATGGATACCTGTAGTTATCGTCATGATTTATATAGCAAGGTTTAAACAAATGAGTATAATAAATACAACTCATCGTAAGGATTTGTTTAATCACACTGTTAAATGGTCTGTTTACTATTTTTACTCTTACAACCGCCAAAATAATAAAGCCTTACTCGGAAGACAGAATCAGTATGTTTTTACATTTGACATAAAGTAATTTCAACATAAATTCGAGTACACTTCATATTTTCCACAAATAAGTTTTTATGTTCCAAACAATAAAACAAAATATCTCTTTCCTTCTCATGAAACTCGTTTTACCTTTCAGCATTTAAAATAGTCTTGAAATGTGAATGCTTCACGTACGATTTGAAAAAAACATACATTATCGTCCGTTAAAATGCCACGTGACATTAATTTTAACCAATCAATATTCAGACAACTTGATAAAACATGGTATAAAGTTTTCTTTTAATTGATAAAACCATACTTAAAAATTCACGTGACATTAATGTTAACCAATCAATATCCAGAAAACTTGATATAAAATGGTATAAAGTTTTCTTTTGCTTGATAAAATCATACCTAAAAATTCACGTGACATTAATTTTAACCAATCAATATCCAGACAGCTGGATAGAAAATGGTATAACGTTTTCTTTTGCTTGATAAAACCATACTTACAAATTCACGTCACATTACTATTAACCAATCTATACTTGATAGAAAATGGTATAAAGTTTTCTTTTGCTTGATAAAACCATACTTAAGAATTCACGTGACATTACTTTTAACCAATCAATATTCAGACAACTTGATAGAACAGGTATCTATTTCTTGAGCATCTATCCGGTTCCTTGTGCAATGCGGAATTTCTTAGAAACACGCACCATTAATATGATTGTGTTTTTTTTAACATATTTTCTCTATTAAAGTTAATTAATAGCATGTCGGTTACCTCAGCTTCTGTAAAATGCATGACAGCATGGCCAAACAGGTAACACGATCCTGCATATGCCGTCCATCTATCTGGACAGGATGTCGTAACGGTGGATGAAACACCATCTGAGAGGTTTACCACCACCAATTACATGTAAACCTCCGAGGTGTAGTCGAATGTAGTTCCTATAATAAAAAGTAATCCCTCCTTTTTCGATGGAAATGGGCATTATAAGTAGGGGAAAACTGCCCATTTCTATTCGATTTTGTGGTTATATGTATAAGAAGCGTATTAATAGGTTTTACTGGATCACTGATGAACATTTTCGAAATTTCGACTCTATGCTTACACTTTGTGAGCAATGAAAACAGTCGATCAATAAAAACAGCTGTACCCTTGACCTGTTTAGTAAACAAACAAGAACTTTCTTACATGTCTTGTGACCCCACGTTTTCTGGTGATTTTTCAAGTGGAAAAATAGTTTTCTATATGAACATTACACTGCTGCATTATCCATACTTGAGTTGAATTTGCAGCAAATCATTAATATGTGACACTTTAACATTGGTGTCTATGGGGAAAATAATTGGTGCTTTCATACCTGAGAACAATGTTATAATACATTGCTACATTGGTATATATCGCCATTAATAACCATTGCTTTATGTAGATTTATTGAGTATTAATAGTAAGCAGATAAGTAGTTTATCTTCGTCTATTGTATCTTAAAGGCAGTGTGTCCTTACAAAGCATCTACAAACAATAAATGTACAGTTAAAGAACACGGCCGAATTCAACCCTATAAGACACCTTATTTTAAATAGCTGTGGCTAAAATGTAAACAGAAATATATTTAACATAGTAAATACATAGATTTAACTTGATGCTTTGTCTATAGCTAACTAAAATATAATACATCTAGAACTATTATCATGATTAATAATTTCGACAAAAAAAAAGTTTATGGTTTAAACTGGGCAAACAGATTTGAAAAATTAAAAAAATGTAAAATATAATATAAAAACGACAATAATAATAATAATAATAATAATAATAATAATGATAATAATAATAATAATGTGAAAGGCATAGCTGTGAGAGTCCTAGCTGTGAGAGTCCTAGCTGTGAGAGGCATAGCTGTGATAGGCATAGCTATTAGAGTCATAGCTGTGAGAGTCATATCTGTGAGAGGCATAGCTGTGAGAGTCATAGCTGTGAGACGCACAGCTGTGAGAGACATAGCTGTGAGAGTCATAGCTATGGGAGGCATAACTGTGAGAGGCACAGCTGTGAGAGTCCTAGCTGTGACAGGCACAGCTGTGAGAGGCGCAGCTTCGAGAGGCATAGCTGCGAGAGTTACAGCTGCGAGAATCACAGCTGAGAGAGTCACATCTGTGAGAGGCATATCTGTGAGAGTCAAAGCTGTGAGAGTAATAGCTGTGAGAGCTCATAGTTATAGCTGTGAGAGTCATAGCTGTGAGTGTCATAGCTGTGAGAGGCATAACTGTGAGTCATAGCTGTGAGAGTCATAGCTGTGATAGGTATAGCTGTGAGAGTCATAGCTGTGAGAGTCATGGCTGTGAGAATCATAGCTGTGAGAATCATAGCTGTGAGAGTCATAGCTGTGAGAGTCATAGCTGTGATAGTCATAGCTGTGAGAGTCATAGCTGTGGGCGTCATAGCTGTGAGAGTCATAGCTGTGAGAAGCATAGCTGTGAGAGGCATAGCTGTGAGAGGCATATCTCTGAGAAGCATAGCTGTGAGAGTCATAGCTGTGATAGGTATAGCTGATAGAGTCATAGCTGTGAGAGGCATAGCTGTGATAGGTATAGCTGTGAGAAGCATAGCTTTGAGAGGCATATCTCTGAGAAGCATAGCTGTGAGAGGCATAGCTGTGAGAGACATAGCTGTGATAGGTATAGCTGTGAGCGGCATAGCTGTGAGAGGCATAAGCTGTGATAGGTGTAGCTGTGAGATGCATAGCTGTGAGAGGCATATCTCTGAGAGCATAGCTGTGAGAGGCATAGCTGTGATTGTTTTATTTTCTGTACCTACCATGGAGATATAAGTCGTTCCATTTATAAGTAGGAAGAGTGTGTGTGCGCACGACTGCATGCCGTATTATTTGGACATAACGCAGTGCTTGCCTCAACTTGTATTCCCAGTTACTGTTGAGTTATAATGCTATTTTTCTCCGCGGCTATATTACGTTTGCGTACAATTTTTAAGCTGTTTTATAACTAAACAGAAATAAAGATTAGTTTAAGGCTTTTACTGACAACCGAGGATCACAGGTTCGAGCCTTACCCGAGGCACTGTATTTATTCGGTGTGTCCTTCGACAAGACATTATTACTTAATCTCGTCTTTCAGATAGGGACGTAGACCGAGAGGTCCCGCGCACCGGAGTCTATATATCCTCTGAGCAAGTTAACGAGCAATAGGACTCTTTTCGACAGTAAGAGTATGCAGGATATATCACCCTTCCAGGATTCCTCTGTATCCTTCCCCTCTCTCTGCGGCGGCTCAAAATACTGTGGTGATTAGGCGTTGAACAAAAAAGCATCTCAATTCGTGTGTTAGGAATTATTTCACGAGATGAGAGTGTTGCTGTTTTTCCCTTAGAGCTGATCCGAACCTTGCGAAATAATTCCTGATAAACGAATCCACCCGTAAGATATTCATGTCTATAGATACAGAGAATATTATGTCAGTGCCTTTTACTATCAAGTTTTTTAGGCGAGGCTTAGAAAACGAAGAATGGTGAGGCTCTGCCGAGCCATTCTGCGTTTTCGTGCCGAGCCTAATAAACTTGATAGTAAAAGACACTGACATAATATTCTATTTATCATGTAGCTCCCAGAGGCGTAGCTAGGCCGTTTTGGAGGATACGCCCGTATATTGGGGTCCAAGGGGTGGTTGGTGGGGGGTCCGGGGGGCGAAGCCCCCCGTAAGCCCTAAGCGTCCACACGTTGCTTTTGACGATTTTTCGCTGAAAATGATGGCTTTTATTGATTGATAAATAAATTATATAGTTGCGAAAAATGAATATCTTAGATTGAAATTTCCATTTTGTGGCATCTGTTTTGATAACTTTGATATTTATATGTTTATAAATTTCTAATGATTGGTCTCACCCTAGTCAGGCTTCAGTTTGTATTGCATTTTTGGGGCACTATGTTTTCTCATTTTTTTCCAAGAGGCGTACGCCCGGGCGTACGGGCGTATGCCTGGCTACGCGCCTGGATCCATATTTTCTGTATGAATTACTATTTTTACCTATTTCTCAGAATGGTACGCTTATCGAAGACGTCGCCATGTTGTTGTTTGCTTTTTGTTTGTTTTATGACGTCAGGCAAAGTTACGTACATGACGTCAGATAACGTTACGTACATTAAACGCCGAGGGATTCCGCATTGATTTGCTTTATTGGTCAGTGTCTAATTAAAGCAAAAATTAATAGGTCACCCCTTTATTAGGCATAAAAGTTCATATGTGCATGATAAATATATATGTGTGGTATCTGTTGACAAATAAATCCTTAAGCGTTGGCGTATTCCAGCATACGTGCGATTATGAATTTCGTTTTCTAGAAAATGATACTATTTCAACTAAAATCACATTCATGCACTAGATTTATCAGTACCCCGATTGTAAAATACATAAAACGCATTTATTTTTCATCATAATTTGATCACATTTTGAGCGGTAACTGAATGTAATCAGATTATCAAATAGATTATTTATTTTTCAATTTTATTTGATGTATCTGTTAAAAATATATTGATGAGTTTTCATACGACTTTTTGTCAAAACTGTACATTCCGTTTAAAAGATATGAAATGAAATATGTGTCGTCTGATGTATATATGTTCCCGCATGACGATATATTTTGATAAACCATCAACTTACTCTTATGATTCAGTTCCAACTTTGATATCACGTCCTGTTGTTTGGTTATCGTCTCTCGTAACTCTGCCTGCTGTTGCTCCAACATGACAAGTTTCTGTAGAACTTTGTAATCATGATCAAACCTGGATAAACAAGTTGGTTCTTCTTTGTCCAAACTGAATGCTGCAACTTGTACTAACAGACACACGGAAATACCCCAAACATAAAATTCCACCATGTTGTTTCTGATTTATATTTCTGACAAATTCTCGCAATATTTCACTGTACTGCCTCGTCACTTTTAAATTGTGTCTGGTTGTTTTCTGCTCCTAAATACGTCATGATTAATACGTGATTTAAGGCTGAGCTGAATTTGTTTGCAGGTGCGGATCCCGGATTTGATTTTAGTTTGGTAGATAGGTTTGTGGGCATGACAACCCGAACATACTTGGTATCCTACATGGAATTTGATAATTCTGGTGATTTTTTTCTGAATATTTAGCAGTTAGGCTCAATGATGAACAATGATGGACCCGCGTTCACACCCTAAGTTGTGAAAAGCAAAGGTAAAATCGTTGTTCCTTTTTTTTAGAGGGCGTACACCGGGTACGTCCCATCCCGACTCTGCCCTTGATTTGTACCTACACTCAGAAGATAAACAGGAAAAGTTATCACTCTCCATCAAAGGATGTGTTTTTATTGCAAGATAATTGAAAGCAATTTGTTGAGATGAAAAAGATCATTAACTTATCAAAACGAGTAAGTTAAAGGGACACACGGCAGTCTTGAGGTTTTTATCAAGCATTCTAACACTGAGAGACAGCTGTATGTTATTCTACGATAAAATACAGCTGTGCCATTAATTCCCCGCGTATATTTCATCCGTTGAAAGCGCCACGTTACATAACGTCACTTGGTAAATATACGTCACGAAGACAAACTCAACAGTAATTGTAATGAAATGTTAATTACAACAAACTTGCCATGCTCCCAAACTGTGCACACCCCCGATATAAACCCATCATATGCATACATATACTTGAACAAGGTGAGAACGTTTGACGTCATACAGCGCAAGCTATATGACGCAAACAATGACTTAATTGTTTGTCACGTGACTACTAGTACGCAGAACTTTGCTTACGGGGGAGCCCAATGGAACAGCCTGTAAACATAGAAGCCTGATTACCTTGACCTCCGAGATAATATATAGTGCCCAAACAATAGCGTAAACAATAGGGTTATTGTTGAGTTAGAATCGAAATAATAAATACGTACCTGTATTTTATCGGTGAAGAAAATACAGTTAGGAGTTCGGATGCTAACGCACTCGTGATTTAATTACTACGCATCCGAACTCCTAACTGTATTTGAACGCACTCGTGATTTAATTACTACGCATCCGAACTCCTAACTGTATTTTCTTCACCGATGTGAAGAAAATACAGTTAGGAGTTCGGATGCGTAGTAATTAAATCACGAGTACTCCTAACTGTATTTTCTTCACCGATGTGAAAATACAGTTAGGAGTTCGGATGCGTAGTAATTAAATCACGAGTGCGTTAAATACAGTTAGGAGTTCGGATGCGTAGTAATTAAATCACGAGTGCGTTAGCACTCGTGATTTAATTACTACGCATCCGAACTCCTAACTGTATTTTCTTCACCGCACTCGTGATTTAATTACTACGCATCCGAACTCCTAACTGTATTTTCTTCACCGATAAAACACAGGTACGTATTTATTATTTCTTAATTAAAATATGCGTCTCTATTTATTTAATACAGCATCATTTTGACTTTACATCTGCTTGCATATAATTAAATAGAATATTGAGTTATCATTTGTTCTTATTATTCTGACAGGTTTAACTATATTATTGGTGTATATTATCAACAGTGAGTAATATGCAAACATATTTGCTTTATACTATTCTTATAATTAATATTAATGATTAAACAAAGGCACGTTATATTGAAAAGCTAAAATGGACGCCTTGAGTCGTTTTCAAAAATCAAGATTGCCATTAGTCACTTTAATGTTGAAATGTGCAGTTTGAACGTTAACTTTATCAAAAGCAGGATATAGTAATGCATACTGTAGTGTAATCTAAGTTTGTTTTAAATGTATTGCACGTCAGCTACATTGAAAGTCATAACCCGTGCATAACCCGTGCATATTTCCTGGCCAACTGTTTGGACCCGTCATTGGGTACCATTGTTGGATAGATTTCTTAGGCTCTTAGCTTATATTAAATGGAACTGATCCCATACATTATTATAATAGAATTCTCAGTTTAGAAGAACTTCTATGCGTCTATAACGATTTTCAAAGCTATCCCACATTAATAGGAATAGCTAAATGCTTACATTTGGTCTGCAAAATGTTTGACTTTGGTATCTTAGCATTGTTTGTTTGACTGCTACATATTCGTATGGTTGAATTGACATATTTTTTTCCGACAATCATGACAAAATTGAATATACAATGATAAATACACGATTAAACTTAGTTATTATACCAATGTGTGAAGCTTCCGCACTCCCCTGTATATAACTACATCGCAACTGCCATATTGACTCAATGTTGCAGACCCTTAACAGTTGCTGGTTGAAAACTTCCAAAGAAGGGGAACATGTGTTGGTTTTACTAGCCTTTTTAAGCTACATATAAATAGTTTATTTCTATACTCTGCAAAAAAAGCTTAGTTCAAGGATGAATATATTTGAATTTTACTATCCCTGTACCTATAAACAGTATTAAAAAGTCGGTGGTGAAAACGATGGCTGATAAAAAGTTTTGAACATCAGTACATTTAAACATTACATATTTCGTATCAATATGTTTATTCCAAATGTATTGCATTACACTAAAACTACTTATATTGCGTACACGTTCTACGTTTGATGACAATTTTTATCAACCAACACAATGGCTTTTTATCCGACAATTTCATTGCCTCCGGCATCGCCAGTTCTGAAAAGTAAATACAATTTGTTAATAAATGTCCTTTTTTCATTTTTTTTCCTTCTTTTCAGCTTTATAATAAAGCTATGCAAAATACGTGTTGCGGAACTCTCCCTTACAAACAATTTAGCATTTATCTACAATATCATTACGTCACGTTAAATAAGATGTATGTGATTTAGCATTTAGCACTTTCATGTACATGTAGAAATATAAAGTCTTTGTAAGTTATATGCGTTGTGCCAAATATAAATGGTACTGCCTTTACTGAGAAGATTTTGTAAAGTAGTCATGTTGTTATTTTTGGTGCGTTTGGGTACATTAGTATTGTTTCTATATGTTAACTAACCAATCAAATAAAAAAAAAAGCAGCTCCAAGTAACTGCGATCGCATCCCTATATGCATATAGGAGACATTACCTGGTTTGCATTATTATTACCACATTTGAAAAAAAAAGACACTTGGGAGTTAGAGGGATCTACAGAATAGTTGTACCAATAATACAATGGGTAGGAGGAACTCCAAATACATAGACGACCGATAGTTCATGAGAAGAAGATGTGTTTAATATTATTTATTTAGGAGAAGTCTCTGCTGCAAAAGTTGACGGACGGACGCTCAATAGCTGAAGGTGAGGTCAAGATAATTCCTGCTACGCCGTTTTCCTTGGTATTTTGAAAATCGATGTTCTCAGTTTTCTTGAAAATTCGGAAGACGTTCAATTCCGACTATATTGAATAGGTTGCCAATAAATGCTTCAGTAAATATAGTTAAATATATATTACATAAAAATAACTACGATACAAATAAGAACAAAACAAATTAAGAACACCACCACCCCCATCCAAAACAAATAAAAATAATAGAAAATAATAGCCGACCTAATACGTAACACAGTGCTTGTCTAACGAAAAACAACAACAACAACAAAACAGCAAAAAAGTACCTTATCTCACACAAGGGTTTGGGATCTGCCCTCTGACATTCAATATCTGCCCAGACATAATCATAACTATAATTGAATACTGCACAATCTTCTATCCCTGCATAATTATTAGGTTCGTTAGGTCCCCAGTCCGTAAATTCAACTACTGTATCTGTATAACCCCACCTCCATACCCCTTCCACTGTTTCGTCTGTTATTCCAAGCCATTAAACCGAATCTGAAATTTTTAAGATGTATTTCGAATTCATAATGTATAACCAAGTTTGAGTACCATCTGTATACATTGATTTTAGTATTACATCCCAAAAATAACGTATAATACAACTGGCCCGATAATAGGAACCAACGTGAACCTCCAGCGACCGTTTTTCCACTGACCGTTCCAAGACGGTAGCCTTATTGCCAACCCTTTTATGTTTATGATGTCATATCTTTCCTCTTATTCATCTTTTTAATTGCTTGTTTCTGTGCATGTTTTTGGTTGGCTGTGGTCATTGAATGGTGCATTTCCAGTTTGACTTTTATATTTACTTTTATGTGTTTTACAAATAATTACAGAGAAATAATTTCATTGGGTAAAAGTTACCACTAGGGACAAACTCACATGTATTAGGCGGTATTACGAAATGCATTTGCTCGAAACATTCTTAATTTTTCAACAAAACAATAATAATTGAAATTAATGTGTTGCCTTTTTTATCGCAGACATCTTTTTTTACAGCGTACGGATTCGTTGGGCCTAGTTTAGTGCATTGTTAAATCGAATGTGAAACTGAAACATTTAACTTATTAGAATTTACCTTTCAAATCTCTCATAAAGTCTTTGAGGAACATGTTTTCGTCTTTCGTTTCTACGTGCACTAGGTGGGCATTATGGTGACGACAATATTCCTGTAAATGGATACCTGTTATTATCGTCATGATTTATTTAGCGAGGTATAAACAAATGAGTATAATAAATACAACACACCGTAATTTATTTCTAGTTCACTATGTTTAACCGCGGCGGTAGCTAAGTGGTAGAACATCGACATCGCATACAAGACGTCTCGGGTTCGACCCCCAGCCGGCTCATACCAAATACTTCATAATGGTACTTATAGCTCTCTTGACTAACGTTACGCATATAAATGTACTGCTAGTACTGGTCGTTCCGGTGTCGCTATAATGTGACTAGGTGACTTGGTTGTACCATAGCATGTGTCTACGGCGTGGTATTCCAGTAAGGCAGTACTATGACCATTGAGCTCACTGCTACAAGTAGACATCATCGTGTTATGACTGACAGATCGGTAAAGTCGTTGTTATACCCATATAAATAGTATTGTGGACAACGCCAAAACAATAAAGCCTTACAAGACAAATGAAGACAAGTAATTTGTTTTATGAGACAAAACATGCAAACAGTGTCATGTCAAAAGAACCTCATGGACACCCCATGTTTTCTACACATGCGTGTTTATCACTTTCATATAATCTTTATTAAACTTGTTAAAACGTTTATCGAAAGAGGTTATGATCCTGTCATTTTGCAACGTACTGCATGTTTAGTGGACGACCCATTTACAGTTTGCCACTATGCTTTCCCGCCACTATGCTTTTCTCTTTGGTTGTGCAATAACAGGACAGATTGTGGACCTTATGATGACGTCTACCTAAATCTTCAAAGGAAGGTAGCATCTGATGCTTGTCTTAAATCTCGTCTTATCGTACCATTTATGGTGTGTTCTCTTCTGCTCTGGCTTCTGTCAAGTCATTGAGTACTTGCTTTGTGACTTTCTATGCTTTTTCATATTCATATATACATGATCATTTATGTGTTATACTTATATTGCCTATTAATGCTGTATTGTTTGTTATTAGAAAATAACCTGGCGGGGATATCTTTATTTACAAAGTCTCCTTTTATTGGAATGAAATATGGTAAGAGTGATGTTAGGTACACCCTAGAACGTGGTTTAAACTCCCGGGGACCCATTTTGCCACAGACCGTTCCAAGGTGGTAGCCCTATTGTCAGCTATTTTCTGTCTGTTGTGTCTTTAAAATTGTAGTTTGTTTATATGCGTGCTTTTGGTTGACTGTGGTCCTTGAATGCTACCTAGATTTCCTGTTCGATTTTCATATTTATGTGTATACTTTGCATCCATTTCCCCTAATTGCTGTTAGTTTTTTATGAGCGGTTTTGGTTGACTGTGTTCTGTGAATGCTAAATTTCCTGTTCGACTTTCATATCTACTTGTATACTTTGCATTTATTTTCCCTAATTGCTGTTAGTTTTGTAAATATTGTTAGTTCTGTATGCGTGGTTTTGGTTGACTGTGTTCTGTGAATGCTACATTTCCTGTTCGACATGTATACCTGCTTTTATTGATGCTCCTTAGCTCATAGGAATTTCCTGTATCTTAGGCATCTCTCATATTAAATATCCGGCGATTTCTGCAGTTCTTATTTCTTATATAAATGCTTCGGCACAGAGTTAACATTACCTCAGCTTCTGTAAAATGCATTCCGTCATGGCCAAACAAATAACACGATCCTTCATATGCCGTCCATCTATTTGGGCAGGATGTCGTTACAGCGGATGAAACACTGTCTGACAAAAATAAATAAACAAAAAATGGTGTCTATAATACATCGATAACATCAGTAGCATATCAGTATTTAAATAACGTGTTTTGTTATGAAAGGAAAGGAGAAATTTGGTAAACGCCGAACAAGATAAATACAAAAGAATTCAGTCTCGTTTTAATTGAGATTGTTACCGTTTACTAGCCCCGAGTTGAGCAGAACTCAATATTTAAAATTTCAATAGTACAGAAATTTGAGACAAAACGAGAAAAAAGTGGGCGAAATAAATAAAATGGAATTTAGTCGCCATTTATTATGAAATACATAAACACTATGAGTACTTACCAATTAGTGAAAACACTACTAACGCAAAGTAGATCATATTGTTTCTAGCACAGTTTAACCGACAAACTTAGCAATCTCGTGACACTTTCTTATTGTTAAGATAAGGTGATGATTCATCATTGAGAGCAAATGTCTTACACCACTGGACATTATTGCGCTAACATTATCGTGGAGAAACGTTTGTTATTCCAACGCACAATGTACGCCATGTGGTTTATGTACGCCATGTGGTTTACGTATTCTTAAACGGTCAACCAAAGTAGCCATCCGCAAATGTATCCATTTTCACTCCGCACCGCGTACGGTGTAAGAAAGGTATCCTAAACTGTAATTACATTATTCTACCTTGAAAGAAGTCCGACATTACTGCATGTTGATTGACAGAATTCCTGACGTAACATGACTTAATATTGTCTCGTCGTGCCTTTAACGTTTGTTTCTCTTGTTACTCTGGCTTCTGCCTTGAGTCAATGAGTACACTGAACAAAATTTCTAAGTATCAACTTTTGTATCTTAACTAATTTTCTTATTTTAAATATATTTTAGAATAGATATATGATAACAAGTATTTTGTTTTGACCCATAGTTTCTTAAACATTTATTTTTTGTTTAAATTGTTACATCTTTTGAGAATTACCCTCCCTTTATATCAAAACATGAAATGTACTGATAAAACACATAACATGAGTCAAATGTTGCTTAAAGATATAAAATTCATAAAAACATAAAAAAATGACCCATTTATCGCAGACTTTCCGTCTATAAAAAAATGAAATATGGATAATCTTAAATTACCTCCCTTTACATTGAATATTGTTTGAAATTCAAGTAACTGTAATTCAGCGTTAACATTAAATATTTCGAAAATTTCTTTTGCAAACGCATTTGTAGTGGTAATGCTAGTAAAACATGATGTCAAAATAATTTTAACTGGCATATTTTAGAACATCGAAAGCTTCAGTAATTCGAAGTACTTAATAAAATCCTATATACCCAGTTGTATGTGTTATAACTTATTTCTAAGAAAACACATTGACTTAAAAGTTATAAAATATGTTCATGCAATCAGAGCAGACGATTTACACTCGTTATTTTGCAGTTTAACCGTATCTCTAATCAAGCTCAAAATACACAAAACAATGAGAATATTATTGACATATTCTTGTATTGATACTTAGCAATTTGGTTTAGTATATTTACTTTGATTTTTTTTAGGCTTTTTAAAATCCATATAAACATAATCATCTTTGTGTTTAAGTTTTATCGCACATTAATGCTGCCTGTATTATTAGAGGGTATGGCCTAGCAGTGATGGTTTGGTGCACCCTATGGCCTGGTTTTAACCCCGAGTTGCCATGTTCCAAGGCGGTATTCCTGTTGTCAACTCTTTTATTTTTGTGGTGTCGTATATTTGCTTTTATTTATCTTTGTTATTGTTGTTTGTTTTGAATGAGCGTTTTTGGTTGACTTTGCTCTGTGAATGCTGCATGACTTTGCTCTGTGAATGCTGCATGACTTTGCTCTGTGACTGCTGCATGACTTTGCTCTGTGAATGCTGCACGACTGTGCTCTGTGCATGCTGCATGACTGTGCTCTGTGCATGCTGCATGACTTTGCATGCTGCATGACTTTGCTCTGTGAATGCTGCATGACTGTACTCTGTGAATGCTGCAGGACTTTGCTCTGTGAATGCTGCATGACTGTGCTCTGTGAATGCTGCAGGACTGTGCTCTGTGAATGCTGCAGGACTTTGCTCTGTGAATGCTGCATGACTGTGCTCTGTGAATGCTGCAGGACGTTGCTCTGTGAATGCTGCATGACTGTGCTCTGTGAATGCTGCATGACTGTGCTCTGTGAATGCTGCATGGCTTTGCTCTGTGAATGCTGCATGACTGTGCTCTGTGAATGCTGCATGACTTTGCTCTGTGACTGCTGCATGACTGTGCTCTGTGAATGCTGCATGACTTTGCTCTGTGAATGCTGCATGACTGTGCTCTGTGAATGATGCAGGACTTTGCTCTGTGAATGCTGCATGACTGTGCTCTGTGAATTCTGCAGGACTTTGCTCTGTGAATGCTGCATGACTGTGCTCTGTGAATGCTGCATGACTGTGCTCTGTGAATGCTGCATGACTTTGCTCTGTGACTGCTGCATGACTTTGCTCTGTGAATGCTGCATGACTGTGCTCTGTGCATGCTGCATGACTTTGCTCTGTGAATGCTGCATGACTGTGCTCTGTGAATGCTGCAGGACTTTGCTCTGTGAATGCTGCATGACTGTGCTCTGTGAATGCTGCAGGACTTTGCTCTGTGAATGCTGCATGACTTTGCTCTGTGACTGCTGCATGACTTTGCTCTGTGAATGCTGCATGACTGTGCTCTGTGCATGCTGCATGACTTTGCATGCTGCATGACTTTGCTCTGTGAATGCTGCATGACTGTGCTCTGTGAATGCTGCAGGACTTTGCTCTGTGAATGCTGCAGGACTTTGCTCTGTGAATGCTGCATGACTGTGCTCTGTGAATGCTGCATGACTGTGCTCTGTGAATGCTGCATGACTGTGCTCTGTGACTGCTGCATGACTGTGCTCTGTGAATGCTGCATGACTGTGCTCTGTGAATGATGCAGGACTTTGCTCTGTGAATGCTGCATGACTGTGCTCTGTGAATGCTGCATGACTGTGCTCTGTGAATGCTGCATGACTTTGCTCTGTGAATGCTGCTGACTGTGCTCTGTGCATGCTGCATGACTTTGCTCTGTGAATGCAGCATGACTGTGCTCTGTGACTGCTGCATGACTGTGCTCTGTGAATGCTGCATGACTGTGCTCTGTGAATGCTGCATGACTGTGCTCTGTGAATGATGCAGGACTTTGCTCTGTGAATGCTGCATGACTGTGCTCTGTGAATGCTGCATGACTGTGCTCTGTGAATGCTGCATGACTTTGCTCTGTGAATGCTGCTGACTGTGCTCTGTGCATGCTGCATGACTTTGCTCTGTGAATGCTGCTGACTGTGCTCTGTGCATGCTGCATGACTTTGCTCTGTGAATGCTGCATGACTGTGCTCTGTGACTGCTGCATGACTGTGCTCTGTGAATGCTGCATGACTGTGCTCTGTGAATGATGCAGGACTTTGCTCTGTGAATGCTGCATGACTGTGCTCTGTGAATGCTGCATGACTTTGCTCTGTGAATGCTGCTGACTGTGCTCTGTGCATGCTGCATGACTTTGCTCTGTGAATGCTGCATGACTGTGCTCTGTGAATGCTGCAGGACTTTGCTCTGTGAATGCTGCAGGACTTTGCTCTGTGAATGCTGCATGACTGTGCTCTGTGAATGCCTTTGCTCTGTGAATGCTGCAGGACTTTGCTCTGTGAATGCTGCATGACTGTGCTCTGTGAATGCTGCATGACTGTGCTCTGTGAATGCTGCATGGCTTTGCTCTGTGAATGCTGCATGACTGTGCTCTGTGCATGCTGCATGACTTTGCTCTGTGAATGCTGCATGACTGTGCTCTGTGAATGCTGCAGGACTTTGCTCTGTGAATGCTGCAGGACTTTGCTCTGTGAATGCTGCATGACTTTGCTCTGTGAATGCTGCATGACTTTGCTCTGTGACTGATGCATGACTTTGCTCTGTGAATGCTGCATGACTGTGCTCTGTGCATGCTGCATGACTTTGCATGCTGCATGACTTTGCTCTGTGAATGCTGCATGACTGTGCTCTGTGAATGCTGCAGGACTTTGCTCTGTGAATGCTGCATGACTGTGCTCTGTGAATGCTGCATGACTGTGCTCTGTGAATGCTGCATGGCTTTGCTCTGTGAATGCTGCATGACTGTGCTCTGTGACTGCTGCATGACTGTGCTCTGTGAATGCTGCATGACTGTGCTCTGTGAATGATGCAGGACTTTGCTCTGTGAATGCTGCATGACTGTGCTCTGTGAATGCTGCATGACTGTGCTCTGTGAATGCTGCATGACTGTGCTCTGTGAATGCTGCATGACTTTGCTCTGTGAATGCTGCTGACTGTGCTCTGTGCATGCTGCATGACTTTGCTCTGTGAATGCTGCATGACTGTGCTCTGTGAATGCTGCAGGACTTTGCTCTGTGAATGCTGCAGGACTTTGCTCTGTGAATGCTGCATGACTGTGCTCTGTGAATGCCTTTGCTCTGTGAATGCTGCAGGACTTTGCTCTGTGAATGCTGCATGACTGTGCTCTGTGAATGCTGCATGACTGTGCTCTGTGAATGCTGCATGGCTTTGCTCTGTGAATGCTGCATGACTGTGCTCTGTGAATGCTGCATGACTTTGCTCTGTGACTGCTGCATGACTGTGCTCTTTGAATGATGCAGGACTTTGCTCTGTGAATGCTGCATGACTGTGCTCTGTGAATTCTGCAGGACTTTGCTCTGTGAATGCTGCATGACTTTGCTCTGTGAATGCTGCATCTGCATTTGCTATGTGAATGCTGCATGACTTTGCTCTGTTAATGCTGCATCTGACTTTGCTATGTGAATGCTGCATGACTTTGCTCTGTAAATGCTGCATCTAACTTTGTTATGTGAATGCTGCATGAATTCGCTCTGTGATTGATGCATGACTTTGCTCTGTGAATGCTGCATGACTTTGCTCTGTTAATGCTGCATGACTTTGCTCTGTTAATGCTGCATGACTGTGCTCTGTGAATGCTGTGCTCTGCGAATGCTGCATGACTGTGCTCTGTGAATGCTGCATGACTTTGCTCTGTGAATGTAGCATGACTGCTCTGTGAATGCTGCATAACTGTGCTCTGTGAATGCTGCATGACTTTGCTCTGTTAATGCTGCATGACTGTGCTCTGTGAATGCTGCATGACTTTGCTATGTTAATGCTGCATGACTGTGCTCTGTGAATGCTGCATGACTTTGCTATGTTAATGCTGCATGACTGTGCTCTGTGAATGCTGCATGACTGTGCTCTGTTAATGCTGCATGACTTTGCTCTGTGAATGCTGCATGACTTTGCTCTGTTAATGCTGCATGCCTGTGCTCTGTGAATGCTGCAATTGATGTTTGACTGATGTATTTACTTGTATATTGTGTTCGACTGATGAAATCTCGCATACATGTTTCTTTGGCATTTTATGCATGACGTAATCAATTTTGACACATTTTACGTCATCGTAAATGTTCAATGTCTTTATGATAGCAGTGTATAAAAAGACTATCAGCAAAGGATTTTTGTTATCTGTTTCGTTTCATATGACGATATACAGTTTGCGAAATAGGAATGGTATTCTGTAAAACCGCCTAATATTAAATCTCGATTTTATCCTTTCTGTATTTAATGGTAAAATTATTGATATTAATTGTTAGTCAAACGTGTGATTGAAATGTAACGAGGATACTTTTATTGAAAACCCGTATTACATTATATGTAACGTTCATTATACAGTAAAGTAATACTTGTGTTATAAATAAGAGCTGAAAACTGTACACAACAATATATTCAACGATAAGAAATGTTGCAATGTTGTTGTTTTCTTTCAGAGAGAGAGAGAGAGAGAGAGAGATCTACAGAATAAATATGTAATCACCGATACGAGGCGTCCAAGACAAAGGAGAAGGATACATAGGAATCCGATAATATTGCTTTACTCTTACTATCTAATAGATGCCGTGGGTCTTCGGCGTGCTCAAAGGATATACTTCGTTACGCGGGACTGTCCAATTAACGTCCCCATCCAACGGACCGAAAAAAACACAATGGTGCCAGCGAGGCTTGAACCACTGATATTCGGATTCTAAGTCTACAATGTTATTCACAGGGCCAGACATTGACGATACTTCGTCAAAATAGCGGGTATTGCACAGACCGAGTCGACTCATATAGTATTACGTGCTCGTACGGCGTAGAAACCACACGATTTGATAACTCAACAGTAGAAAATATAAGAGTGTCCAACACAAAATTATTTTCAAACGAGTCCCATAAGCGTCAGGATCACGACAAAATCGTGTAGTGATCTGCGGTTTGTTCAAGCGATCCAAACGCGATTCATTTAACGGATCACATTTGGATTGCAATTTACATATTACAAACCTGATCCAGTTCTAGGATCATGATCCTAAAGCGATCCATTAGTGGGTTGTTACTGATGATTAGAACTCTATTTGTAAGCATGTGATCCCAAAGCGATCCATTAGAACACTGATACATATATTTGCGAAGCGGTTTGATCAGGAACAACTATGCGATTTGTAAATATCTAGAAGCACACGACAACAGACATTGTTTATTGTTCGGCGCCCCTTCGCCGGACATACTGTGGTAGTACATTGACCTTAGGCACGTCGGTGACCCTGTCAGTCAGGATTATATGCTGTTTTGGGCGGTGTTTTTTCAGAAATTTGGCTGTCAATGTGGTGGCATTCCAATTATATATGCTTGTTTTTTTGTTTTTGTTTGTTTGTTTGAATGGTGTTTACGTCATTTTAAGCACATGTTAGGCCATATATTTTTGTTTTGTGGTAGAAGCAGACCACCCCATTTTTCCTGGGTAGAACCAGTACCGTATACCACCCACCATCCGTAAGAATCGACACTTTCTCACTTGACAAGGCGAGCTCCCAGTGGGATTCGAACCAGCAGCGATGAGAGTCAAGAAAGTTTTAGACGCAGCGTCTTTACTGTCCCGACCACGGATGCACTTGTTTTGTCTTTAAATTATAAAGAAAATGAAATTTTACACAAACAAATAACAGCAGTTAGAATAATTGTATTTTTGAAATATCGTACCGTTAAAGTACCGACTGTTTGACCTTCACTATAGCGGTTGACCAATTTGTATATGTAAATGAAGATAGAGGACAAGGGTAACATTTATATTTATTGTATACTTTCATATTGTCCCGTTTAGTTTGCATTGAGCTAAGCGTGCAATATTCTACGATATTGCACGCATTCATATTGCACGGGAACTTTTGCTCGTGCTTGCTAAGAGCCGCGAAACAGAAATAAGGAACTACTTTCAAATAAAAATAACGGAATCCTTCCTATAGTGTCAACAAAAAAAACAAGTTTTTTTTCAACCTTTTATGGCAAAAATTGATAAAATAATTCAAATGGTCACTCACCCACTGTTTTTAACGTTATCGAATGGTAAACAAACTTCAGAAAATTGCTTGTTGTTTTTAATGACGTCATCCGACGTCGACGTCGTTTTCGCGCAAAATAATCATCCACACAAAATGAAACTGAATGGCAAGATAGGAATTCCATCAAAAGCTATAAAAATAACACAAATGCAATGAAAAGTAATAGTCATACAATTAACATTGATCAAAATCAATATGAAAGTATACAATAAAAAGGTTATTGAATTTGTATGGCTAAATATTACTTGGAACTCGTTGTTTTAGCGCAGGACGACTCGCAAGCTCGTCGTCCTTTGCCAAAACAACTCGTTCCAAGTAATATTTAGCCATACAAATGCAATAACCTATAGTATGCACTATGGCATAAAAACATAACATACCCATCTATATTATTATCCAATCGCAGGCATCCATAATAATCATATCAGTGGAAAGGCTGCGGGGGTGGTGCCGATGATGTTGGAATCACTCCCCAGTGTTGACCATCACTGAACCGGAAGAGCGCCAAACAGGTGGACACCATCTATCAAGAGATTCACCTATTCCTGACTGGTGTGTGCGTGTGTGTGTGTGTGTGTCCATGCATTTCTTTTTCAGCTCTATCACACTTTAATACTTGTTGCCTCACTCATGAAACTGTCCAAGGCAAGACTATGACCAATATACATATTGGGGTCAATAGGTTTAAGGTCAAGGTCACCATGACCGGACAATAAAAATATATTGTCTGCTGAGTGCCCTATGCAAAGATGTGTAGCCATCCGCATGGAATTACACAGGTAGACTGTCCTTGGTGAGATTATGACCTCTATACATTTGGGGTCAATAGGTTCAAGGTCACCATGACCCGATCATGAAAACTCTTGTCAACGCTATTAATGACTATTTGCCACACTAATGACACTTTACAGGTAAACTTCCATGATTCCAGCGAGGTATATTTGTCGATCCTTCAAGAACCAACTTCGCTGAAAAGAAAAAAATGTCAGTAGAATATCGCTTAAGCCGGTACTTGTGGGCATAAGAGGTGTTGCAGCTTATACTACTTCTCACGAACAGTCTAATATTAATAATAATAATAATAATAACAATAATAAATGCTTTATTTAATGATGATAACTCAATCAATTTACAACAATTGTTCTTCCTTGAGGCCATCAAATGAACATGTAACACACACACATGGTTATATACATTCAATATTATACAATTCTGAAGAGTTCCCTGTTGTAAAATCAAAAGTCACTATATATAAATCTTTTAAAGTTATTTTAAAGTACTTAAACCAAATGCAAGCAAATTAAAATTAACTGGTATTATTTAAAAGATAGGAATAATATTTCTTTTGAATTTTTTTGATATGTTTGGCTTGTCGCATTGAAGGTGCGATCGAGTTCCATATGACAGCATCAGAATAACGATTGCTTTGTTTGTATATACTTAGCCTATGTTTCGGGACGATTAGTTCACCATTTGAACAAGTCCTTAATTTATAAGAGGAATGAACCTTTTGAAACAAAGATGTAAGATAGTCTAGAGCAAGATTATTGACGCATTTGTAAACCTGCACTGCTTTATGAAATTGTATTCGATCATGGACATTTAACCATTTAAGCTCTTTAAAAAAGAGTTTTGAAGATGCATCATATGGCTTATTAAGGATGATCCGAGCAGCTCTCTTTTGGAATTTTTGGATTCTATTAATATTGTAGCTAGAGCAATTTCCCCAAATAGTGTCACCATAATCCAAAATTGGTTGTATATATGAATGCATTGTAATACATAATTCTTGTTTCATGTATGAGAAATTTCTTGATTTTGCACAAAAGATTAGTTTTGTTTGTTAAAGAAGTACAAGATTATCAACATGGACGTCCCATGACAGGTTTGTATCAATATATAACCCTAATAATTTTTGACTCTGTACATTTTCTATTGCTATACTGTTAACATATAATTGTTTTACTTCATTATTAAGTTTAGACAACTTTTGAGATGTACCTATAGTCATATATTTTGTATTCATTTTATTTATTAACATTTTATTTTGCTTAGCCCATTGCTCTGTTTGTTTGAGACTAAGCTGGCTATTTTCTTGTATAATTTCAACATTAGGACCAATAACACTGAGTCTGCTACCGTTCTCTCTTGTTTCCAAGGGATCCCCTTTTCAGTATTTATTGATATGCACATTAGGGTTTGTTTAATGCTGTGTGGCGGCTATAACTTGTCGCCCCGGCTATACATCGGTAGTGTTATTACTTATTGATCCTTTGGGGTCATTAAGCCCAATCTCTGTGGCTTTAAAGTAGAATACCCCGATAAAGAAGAATACCGCTCAAGCCGGTGCGAGGGGGCGTGAGAGGTGTTGCACCTTACATTACTTCTCACAAACAGACTCAATAAACCCGATTCTGATACTAGTACTTTTCTTTCTTGTGGTGTGTGTGTTGCTTGTAAGGAATCCGCTTTTCAGTACGTATTGTTAATGTGTATGTATATCAAAATAAAATTTCATAATGTGCTTTAGATTCACTTAAAATAATAACCCACACATGCTTATTCACAGGTTGATATGTGGATCAAAGGGCAATGTCACCTTGACCTGGTCAAGCACAAACACCTTCTGAAACGGCACGTGTAGTTAGGAATGGATGATTCCTTCTGATTTTAGGGACAGGTCGTGTCCAGAAATAGCCAATAATGGTCTTGCAATCTTCTGTAGGTTAGATGTCTTTTGAATGTTAGGTCATTAGGCCACATGTTTTGCTGATAATAACTGGATTATACTTTACAAGCTTTATTTGCCAGGTCCGCTGTTAATTTGTTTGTAAACAATCTTCAAATTTGACAAACTATGCCAATTGTGTACCTTTACCAATAAAGTAAGTCTTAGTGGGGTATATTGGTAGGATGTCAGCGAGTTTTTTTTTATCCTAGATTAGATTGTTAAATTATATTTTTTTCCCCTAAAATTTTAGCACTGCCCAGAAAGTGAAGGAATGGTGTTTTGGGGTTTAAAGGCCAGTAAAAAAAATACCTGTGTTTCTGGTTACCCGACCGTCCCTATTTTTTGGCGCCGACCCTACAGTTTTTTATCCAAAAAATAAATAAAATAAAAATAGTACGAAAAAGCTGGGTACGAAACGGTAATGTACGAAAATATTGAATACGAAACATGCGCTAAAACCCTTTTTGGTTATTCGTATTGGAAAATGCAGTCATGGGACAGAGCAGAAGTTATGAAATACATTAATCATAACATGCTGCCAGCAGATTTGTTCTTCCAATACCACCCAGCCTCAGGAAAATTACAAAATGCAATCGTATGTAAACTCGTAATGGCAGAAAATATGTGTTTTCAATTTATTTTATTCAAAACAAACAAGTTAAGAAGATATCATGAGGTTGTTTACCTTCTCTCCTTGCAAAATCACTACAAATTAACTACTTGACAAAGTTAAAGATACCTTTAACATCGTCCAAACCACATGGGCAAAAAAAAAAAAAAAAAAAAAAAAAAAAAAAAAATACCGACCTACCTACCCTAATTTTTTCAGCAGAGTAACCAGAAACACAGGTGTTTTTTTTCTGGCCTTAGCAGAGGGAACTGGCCTCATGCAATCGAATCGCCATGCTGCTTACCGCCAGTTTGTGGTGTGGCAGTACGAACATATTGGTGCTGGCCAAAGGATGGTCATTTTTACATCCAGTATAATACACTATGGAGGATATGGGACAAATACACCGAGGCAGTATACTGGTCTTACTGCTGCCCGATTGGCTTAATTTAGACAGTTCTAGAAAAATGAAAATATGAAAACTTAGAAGAAGCGAATTTGGAGTTTGTGGGTAGGGGCATATTGAAAGTTTGAAAATTGGATCAAAACAGTCATGTCTGCAACAGTATTGATGGTAACGTTTAACATTTTTCTTTAATTTGGTCTTGTCGTACACTAAACGGTGTATTCCGTATGCCTGAAACTGAGTACTTATTATAGCTTTTGTGTTTTTAATATTCACATATACATGATCATCTTTGTTTTCTAATATCGCCTATTAATACTTCTTATTTTGTAAGAGAACATTCTGTTGGGGATTTCCTTATTTACATTGTCCCGTTTAATTTGAATGACAGTAGGGTGAGTGAGGTTTAATGCACCCTAGAAACGAGTTTAAATCCCCAGCGGCCTTTTTGCCACTGACAGTTGTCAAGCAGTTTATGTTTGTGGTATCGCGTAGTTTGATTCTAGTTGATTATTTATACACGTTTTTGTTGTTTGAATGCGTGATCGTGATTGGTTGTGTGAATGACGTTTTGTATGTACGTTTATACATGACGTCAATAATGATATATTCCATACTTACATACATATATCAAAGAAAGAGTAATGTACTTTGAGGTGTATCATCAATAAGGGTCCTGCGTGGAATATAATGACGCGGTTAGGCATAGTTGGGAAGTACTCCAGTATGTTTAATACGCCTGCTTAACCCACAAACAAGACAGCTATCTTTACCATACGTGGAGCATACGGTTAGTAGATTCATAAAATGAACTAAATGAATTTTTTTTTATGTCATTTTATCAAAAATGTAAAATCGACGTTAACCCATTTATGATGTCCTGTCACGAACAGAAATTCGGCAGAGGCGAAGCTTTTGGATTTTACATATAAACATGAGCTTAGAATGATTTTGGACGATGCTGACAGCGTGTCTTTACAATGCTACAATAACCTTGACCACAATAATACGATTTGCAAAGAAACCATTCCGTCGATTGTCATGGACATTTCAGTACTCGATAAGACATTAAAAAGGGTATAATTAAGATTTTACTTCTTTGATGAAATGATTTATGTAATTCTTACCTCGGCAGCGCATTTTATGGCTCCACTAATGGTTTACCACCACCAATTACATGTAAACCTCCGAGGTGTAGTCGAATGTAGTTCCTATAATAAAAAGTAATCCCTCCTTTTTCGATGGAAATGGGCATTATAAGTAGGGGAAAACTGCCCATTTCTATTCGATTTTCTGGTTATATGTATAAGAAGCATATTAATAGGTTTTACTGGATCACTGATGAACATTTTCGAAATTTCGACTCTATGCTTACACTTTGTGAGCAATGAAAACAGTCGATCAATAAAAACAGCTGTACCCTTGACCTGTTTAGTAAACAAACAAGAACTTTCTTACATGTCTTGTGACCCCACGTTTTCTGTGATTTTACAAGTGGAAAAATAGTTTTCTATATGAACATTACACTGCTGCATTATCCATACTTGAGTTGAATTTGCAGCAAATCATTAATATGTGACACTTTAACATTGGTGTCTATGGGGAAAATAATTAGTGCTTTCATACCTAATGCTGTACCGGTTCAAACCGGAATTATACAAATCCTTGACCGGACACTAAAGGTTTTACCGTTAGTGTGTTTAGCAGGCGTGTATAACACAATGTACGATAGTGTCTTTGATTGCACCCTTTCTGCGAGTCTTTTTTTCTATATTGATTAGCTTAATTATTTTTATTTTTAAAATCCTGTTTATTTAGCTATATAGAAAGCGTTGTTACAAGGTAACCATATAGCGATTGTTTATATATATTTTTATTCATTGTTATTATTATTATTATTATTATTATTATTATTTATCAAATAGTTATAGTTATCATGACAGAGATTCTACTTCAACTAAAAAAAATTACATCAAAAATGCACATGCTTTTCCGTCCTTCGTTCTTTTCCGTCTCCACACAGCTGCCAGGCAGCTTTGGGTACCTGCGTTCACCTTTAAACTGCATATATATTAAACATTTTAACAGATTTCAACCACATTCAATAATATCTTCATTGATATCATATATATATATATTCATGTTACTGATATAGTATTGTATAAAGCTTTAATACTTTTAGAGGAGTATTCAACTTACCCATTCTTGCTATAAGTTGTAATCTTGAACATTTTTAAAAATTATGTTATTTTTATTTTGTTGTTGTTGTTTTGTTGTCGTTTTCGTTCTTGTTTGTGGGGCTGGGGCGGAATGGGGTGTGTGGGTGGGGAGGTGTGATACGATTTCTACAGCCTTTGCATCACACACGTTTACACGGTATGTCCATCCACCCACCCACGCCCATGCTAATACATTCACACAAGCACTCATGGTAACTCCGTACCAGCAGACAATAGTAGGGTAGAATAGAAGTTGAGTTGAATTGAATTGATTGGGTTTTAAGGCGCACCAATGCAAAAAGTTTACATGGCGCCTACCTACTGTTGTGGCAACAGGAATTAACATTCCATGCTCACCCTGAATATGCAAATTGGCCATAGCTTTAGCGGTAGCACTGGTATGTGCACATTGGTCATAGCTTTCGCAGTAGCACTGGTATGCCCTTCTGAATATGCACATTGGTCATAGATATAGCGGTAGCACTGGTTCGTTCCTTTAGTAACTGGTGGTATTATCCGTATTGCGCTGGTATGTTTGTTTGTTTGTTTGTGTTTGTTTGTTTGTTTGTTGTTTGTTTGTTTGTTTAATGTCATTTTTCAGCACATATTCTGTATGACGATCGATTTTTAGTGGTGTATGTAGACCACCTACTTATTTCTGAACAGAAACAGTTCTATAAACATCCAGCCATCCGTAAGAATGACACTTTTTCACTTACAAGTGGAGCTTCCAATGGGATTCGAACCCGCAGCGGTTAGATGTGAGACGGTTTCAAACGCAGCGTTTTTACACTCTCAACCACAGATTCGCTTGTATTAAATGGCCGTTAAAGCTAGCGCCATTGTCAGTATGATGTGCATTGATTTAGGTATGAAAGCACTAATTATTTTCCCCATAGACACCAATGTTAAAGTGTCACATATTAATGATTTGCTGCAAATTCAACTCAAGTATGGATAATGCAGCAGTGGAATGTTCATATAGAAAACTATTTTTCCACTTGAAAAATCACCAGAAAACGTGGGGTCACAAGACATGTAAGAAAGTTCTTGTTTGTTTACTAAACAGGTCAAGGGTACAGCTGTTTTTATTGATCGACTGTTTTCATTGCTCACAAAGTGTAAGCATAGAGTCGATATTTCGAAAATGTTCATCAGTGATCCAGTAAAACCTATTAATACGCTTTTTATACATATAACCACAAAATCGAATAGAAATGGGCAGTTTTCTCCTACTTATAACGCCCATTTTCATCGAAAAAGGAGGGATTACTTTTTATTATAGGAACTACATTCGACTACACCTCGGAGGTTTACATGTAATTGGTGGTATTAAACCTATAGAACCTTCTTACCTGCATAACTGCAGAGTTGCTGCAAATTCTGTTGTAAACACTCCGTTTTCCGCTGGAGCCGCGATCACTGTTTTTAAGTAGCATATTGAAACAATACAGGGATGATGACGAACATGACAAAAATGACAAATTAACATTGTGAGTTTTACCTTTCTGCATGGATAAGAGAGAAAATGCATTTGACCGACTTGATATAGATTTAACTTATACATGTGATATGGACGTCTACATTAACAATTAATGTGGTCCAAAATATTGTGTTAAGTTTTATCAATATTACCCTGTCAGTGTTAAGCTTTCCGCATTACATGAGATTCGATTTTTATTACTTATCTATCTTAGGCTTAAGGATAAATTGTTATTCTGTTGTATTGCCAATATAGTAAATGTGTTTCCTTTTTATTTTTATAAAATCAATCAAATCTAATAAGCAAATATCTTTCGAAATAGACGAGTTAAAAGCCCACCTGTTGACCAGTTATTCTTCCAGCTTCGCCTAAACAATTCAAATGCAAGTTATTTATTCGGCACACAGAGTACAATGTAGTTCGCCAATACAATACAATACAGGCAAATACAATACAATACAGGCAAGTACAATACAATACAGGCAAATACAATACAGGCATGTACAATACAATACAGGCAAATACAATACAGGCAAGTACAATACAATACAGGCAAGTACAATACAATATAGGCAAGTACAATACAATACAATGCAATACAATACAATACAGGCAAATGCAATACAATGAGAAGAGAATGTTATAATTGCTATGTTATGAGTAACAAATGTACAGTGTACATATTACTGTCATTTGCAATGCTCTGCAACGCAGTCGTTGCCTTTCAGTATTCAGGGAGCATCCATCGGTTATACCCACGTATTGTTTAATAAAGTTGCTCGATGTTCGATATGTTACATTTCAAAGATATGTATGCCAAATATATTTTCCTAGTCTTCCAAGTAATGCGTCTGAATCATACTACAACTACTACTACCGCTGCTGCTGCTACTACTACTACTACTACTACTACTACTACTACTACATAATAATAATAATAATAATAATAATAATAATAATAATAATAATAAATAATAATAATAATAATAATAATAATAATAATAATAAAGATAACAACAACAACACTTATTATCATACTTGTTACTATTATTATAGTATTATTGTTTATGTATGAGATATGATGTATAATGAGAAACGCACATCGTTTACAAAAACATGCTTAAGTGGTCGTATTGTCCCATGTACGTGATAAGCCGGTGTCATATTATTTTGTTCGGGGCGCTTGATTCAGCCAATCAAAACTCGGCAATAACATGAGCAATTTTTATAAATACGTACATAATTTATATATTATTAGAACTGAAAATTTTAGCGGTAAATAAGAGTACCTTACTTTTTAAAATCGGTTGAGAAATAAATATGTTACAAACAAAATGCTTTTTGGTGGGGCTTTTTCCATGTAAATTCCCTTTTTGCTGGGGCAGCAGATAATTAAGAAATCTCAAATAACTTCAGTTTGCCGTAACAGTTTGATATAAAACTTTCAGATTGTCTTAATTCTTTAAAAGTCAAAAGAACATTTGGCTGAAACAAGTGCCCCAAACAATAGATCACTTCAAATGAATTTTATTTAACAACTCCTGTGAAGCCGAGAACCATCCAAATGAAAACGAGTTCCAACAATATTTCCCTTTGTTTTTGGATTTTCTCCACGATTTGGATATCAACATCAGTAAACACGTCCGTATTTACCCGGTGTATCAGAGCAAAGGATACATTCATCTTGGATCGAGGTAAACAAATTAGTATACGTAAACATAACACACGTAGAGTAAACGTCTCGTGTGTGCACTATTTGTTTACACGCGTTTTAGTGAGAAGGGCTATATAACAACATTACAAGGACCTTGTTTATGTTAAATATATTAATTCCTTATTACTACTACAGCTTGGTATGTCTTTCAGTCAATAAGTTAAAGCGTAAACTTATTTGTTAGTTTTAAAAACTGACCAGTTGTTTTTCATCTTCGTGTAAATATACCGGGTGTTGTTTTTCATCGTGTATTCGTGTATGGTTTGTTATCGGAGTTCATTCAATATAAGTATTGTTTTGAAGTGGGTACGTTACATCAAACTTTTTGTGATAATACAACTTAAAAATGACAAATAGTGATTTTGTTTGAATGGAGTTTTACGTCATGTTTAGCACATTTTAGGTAATATAATTGTTATGAGGGTAGATTTGTTTGAAGTAGAGGCAGACCATCCCATTTTCCTGAGTAGAACCAGTACTGTATACCTCCCACCATCCGTAAGAATCGAAATTTTCTTATTTGCAAGTTGAGCTCCCAGTGGGATTCGAATCCGCAGTGTTGAGAGGCGAGAATGTTAATGTAATCTTCTATTCGAAAGAGTCTAAACATAAGTAATGAGACTAAAAAAATAAGACAAGTTATTTACAAGGAATTTAATTGGCACAGTAAGTTGTGCTATCCTAGCTATGCTACGGACCAGTGTTAATTTAAACATGTTATTAGAAGGCACAAACTTGACTAACACATAAGAAAATATTATCATTTATTAAGTTGTTTGGCAAATATTAGACGCGGCCCCAAATAGCGGGCAACACTTTTCACAAAAGAGGACATGGCCCTTAAAGAAATCCCAATAGGCTTAAACAAAAGAGGGCATTGCCCAAAAGCCCGATACCCTAAAAAAGCCCCAATAAGCTTAAACAAAAGAGGTCATTGCCCAACAGCCTTATACCCTTAGTGAAGCGCAAAACAAGGCTTAACATGTTTATTCAAAACTCTAATTTTAAATGCTTCTTCATTTAATCACTTGAAAGTTATTTCTTTTCGAAAGTTTATAATAATGTGCACGACCGAACTAGGCATGATGCACCAACAATAAAGCCCCAAAATGCTTAATATTTCATGCTCTAATCCCGACCCCGGGGAACAGTGGTCAGTATAACATTGAAATTTACTAATAATAAAACAGCTAATTGTCATTAAATTTGATTTCACTTAATTGCAGGATTCGCTGACGGCCATATGGCAGCGATCAAAATGAAAGTTTGATAATGCCACATGCGGCGATGAAAATGACATTTTGATAATGCCACCGCCAAAATTATGGCAATATCCAGTTGGACCTGAACGGCAAGGGGCTAACACCCTATTTTGATTGATATTACATGTTTTAACATGAAATGGATTTGTTTTTGTAAATATATTTTCTGGAATGATGTATCCCCTTTAAAAGTTGTCAACCGAGTTTAATTTTCAAGAAATTTGGGAAAACGTGATGTTCATTTAGAACTAGCTACATAAAACTGTCTATTTCTTTAGTAAAAGTCCCGTACTAATACATCTTACTGTTATAGAGGATTAGCGATCACGACATTTTCTATTTTAAATCTATTTTTAGACGTAGCGGCCATCTTGGATTTTACCGGAAGTTTGCATTCATATAAGGCCAACTAGAAATCAATGCAAAGTTCTTCATTAATTTCACAGTCACGCCATGCCACAATCTCTACCGATTTGCTTTCCGTGTTGTTGTTTATTTGTTTTGTTTTGTTTTACGTACATATATAAGTATATGTTTTAGTTTATATGTTACAACATCCTAAATATGGTAGATACGTTAAATAATTCAATAGATTTGGAACACTAATTAAGGCTGTTGATACTCTTTTGATTTCCGGATATGACCACAAACCCTAAAACTTTTAATTGGTAATAAAGGTGTTATGTAAAGGGACTTGCATTCATAATTTAACCAGAAAATCAATAAAATAGATCTAATTGAACGAGAATGCACTTTGATGTCGGCCATGGGGGATAACATTGTATTTGTCATGTAAAAATTATTCTCAAAGGTTAGTTTAAATCTGTTTTGTAGCATGGTCACTGAAAATTATCTTTGTAATAGCACAGGTGTAAATCGTTTAATTGAAAATAAGACCTGTCAGAATAACAGTTAGAATAACAGTTAGAATAACTGAAATAGAGCTAACTGGACATGCTACAAAACAAACAGAGTATGGGTTGATCTCGTTGGGCTACGAACATCTCGATGTTTATGAACCAACTCAATAAAACTATATTCAATCTATTACTTACCGAGTGTCTGGTTTTAATTCTGATCGTTTAATTGAAAATAACACCTGTCAGCATAAATGGTGTACTACAACTACCAGTTATTGGAAGTTAGAATATGGCAGGGAGAAAACATGGACATGGAGGCAAACCCTTTAAAAACGATATGGGAAAGATGTAAGTAAATTTAGTGTGACATGATATTCACATAAAAGTAGATTCAAAAGTAAAACCGGAAGTGTAGCGTTCACAGAACGCAGCCAATCAAAATAACGCATTCATATACATGAGCATGTACAATCTCTACATTGACTCTGTCAACTTAAAGAAAGTAGGGCGAACGGTTAGGTCACGTGATTATTCAAAATAGTGATGACGGTGTTTATACTAAATCCTTTTGCGTGATTCGCAAAGATAAAATATAGACCTATTAAAATATAGACCTATATTCAATATTTTCAAATTGTTTTTCTTTGAGTTAATTTTTTTGTGTAATTTTCTGCTATCGAGCTTTGGTTTGAAATGTTTACATATGCGTATCGATTGAAGAGACCTAAGTACGTATTATTTTGGTAGTAAAATAGTCCCGATTAAAACTAAATTGCTTCCATGCATTATTTCTAACCTTGCAACATCTAATTTGCAGACATTCTGAAAATTATATTTACACAAGAAATATATATGTTTGAGGCAAACGTATTCCATTTTAACAAGTTTTAACAAATTCTTGTAATTTAGTAGTATGCAGAGGTATATGTGAGTATGCAGAGGTATATGTGAATATAAGGAACGGTAACTCTGCATGGAGATTGGAGCATATAATCTAGATCATCTGCGACGCTTGTTTTCAAGACAAACGTTTGTATTTACAATCAAGCGAAGAAGATGATCAAAACTAATGAGCATAACGTACCTAGTTCCCGGTTATCAGGTCCCCGTCCCTGGCTCCCGGTTCCTTATTCGAATTGAATTGGGAATCAGGAACTAGGGACCGGGAACCAAGAACCAACTTTATGCACATTTCATATACGGACATCCAAAGGAAAAACGTACCACCATTTTTTAAATATAGAACTTACGCATACTGTTTCCATACGCATGGCAACCCTAATATATTTGGATGTTCGAACCTGTTCCCTTTTAAAATTTCCAACGAGGAAAAATAATTATAAAAGTGGTTTCTTTTGGCATTTAGAATAGAAATATATATTATTCAAAAGTAAAAAATTAGACATATCTATCTTAAAGGGAATGTAGCGACACAGCCAAACAAACTCTGTTAATGGGAGTTATGAAAAACTTGGAGAAATGTGAAAGAACTATCCAAATCGGATGATGCACACAAATTGAAGGTTGTTCTAAAACGGGTATGGGAGCCGCCATTTTGAGAACTACGACGTCATAGTTGCAATTTAAAATAGCTCTCAAGATGACGGCTTCCATAACCGTTTCAAAAGAATATATATTAAATGATCATATCTTCTTTGCTTATCATCCGATTTTGATAATTCTTTCACCTGTATTCAAGTTTTTCATAACTCCCAATAGTAAAGATGATTTGGATGTGTTGCTACATTCCCTTTAAAAGGGTACAACTGTCAAAAATGAGTGTATAGTGTTAGAAGCAGACTAAATAGAAATACGCCACGTTTGCTTCTTAAGTCTGTATACTTTATTTATTTATATAAGAGATGTCAATGTATATGCCATTATATTCAAACAAATGTTACAATGTTATCGACCTTTATTAAAAAAATCGACAGGTAACCAATATTCATAAGACGATGGCTCACAAGACGATGGCATCGTCTAATCAGCAAGACGAATTAAATATTGTCAATAGGCCATGATTTATTTCTGAAGTCCGGCTCAATTAAGATGTTCTTTATTATTTGTCAATATTTATCCAGGTATAAATGGAATGCTATCTAGCTGATAACGGCTTCAATCGATTTTCATGAAGGCAGACAAAATATTGGCAAAAGTGACATTAAGCAAAGCATTGTACACTGCACGTCTCGTGGAAAATGATGTTAGTATTGTGTATATAGAACAATGAGCGCTTGTTATGTCTAGATGACGCTTGCAGGAAATTAAAACAATCCTTTGGAACCTTTAATATGCGTCTGGAGTTAGCGTTACGAAGGATGTCACATTACATATAAAACAAGGCTAAGTTAAATATATATACCATATAAATATATATTAAATTAAATAAATAACAGCAGCAACATTAACACAACACCGGTTTTAACGGAGAAACACAACAGGATGGCACTTATATTTTAAGATGACAATACTTCTTAAACAGGCATGGATATATGGATGAAAGATGGGAGTTGACAACGCTGTACACGCAGCAAAGGTATGGAGTTTAATATCTATATTACCGTCTTAACAAAACTGGTTCGAGTCCCCTTGGGAGCTCGACTTGTCAAGTGAGATGAGAAAGAGTCGATTACTACCCACGAGAAATGGGGTGGTCTGCCTCTACCATAAATAAAATCGACCGTCATATATGGCCTAAAATGTGCTAAAATGACGTAAAACATCATTTAAATAAATTAACAAAAATTGACAAATTATGTTTATGTTATTTGTATAAATTAAAACATAATAGTATGGATGACTGCAAATGCAGAGTTCTATGGAAAAATCACATGCTCAGTGAATGGTAACGTTAATAGTCGTGGACGTCTAACTAAAAACAAGAACGTCTCCGTGGCCAAATGGTTAACAGCGTTGCGTTGTAAACCTTATCCTCTCACCGCTGCGGGTTCGAATCCCGCTGGGAGCTCGACTTGTAAGTGAGCGTCGATTCTTACGGATGGTGGGAGGTGTACAGTAAAGGTTCTACCCAGGAAAAGTGGGTGGTCTGCCTCCACCACAAAAAAATCGACCGTCATATATAACCTTACATGTGTTGAAAATGGCGTAAAACACCATACAAACAAACAAACTAAAAACAAAAGGAGTGTACTACTTGTTTCTAATTGTTTATTGATATAAACGGGTACATAAAACAATATGTTTAAAACTAGTTTGTGTGTGTGTATTTCACGAGTATTTCTTTCATACAGACACAACAAGGTCAACCTTTGCAAGAAGGAGAAGAAGACGATGGATTTAATGGTCCAATCGAAAACCGAGAATGTCGTGACGTCATATGCCTGATATTATTTGTTGCCTTCTTGAGCGGAATGGTAAGACAGTTAAGATCTTATTTCAATTGTATAACAAACAACGTTTTAAGCAAGCGTACAATAGCTGCCTAGCTGAGAAAAAAATGCATAATATCTGGAAACAAAGTTAAAATATATACATATATCAAGTCATGAGTGTTTAAACAATATTGTGAAACCAAGTTGTCACGAATACATAGATGGAGTTTCAAGTACACGCTCAAACGCTTTTTGTTTTTGTTTTCAAGACACATTCGTCCCCATTTTTTACCATCATGCAGTTACTCCAAAATAACATTTATATTCAATGCATACCTTGTTATGCCTTACATATTCGCTCTTGTAACACGACGTGCTAGAAGTACACATCAGCAGAGAAATACGTCTCGCTGTGTTGATTCAAGTCTATTTATGCTCGGCGTGTTGATTCACGTCTATTGATTCACGTCTATTTATGCTCGTCGTGTTGATTCAAGTATATTTATGCTCGGCGTGTTGATTCAAATATATGTATGCTCGGCGTGTTGATTCAAGTCTATTTATGCTCGGCGTGTATTTTCAAAACTTGTTCGACATGCTTTCTAAATATTTTAAGGCAAAACAAAGGTATTGTAACCTTTCATATTGTGTCAATTATTCTCACGATTTACATCTCTCTATTCTAAATGAGAAATAATTAACGCGCTGTATGATAAGAGAGATGATTTCAATGTTGACATCTTATGGGGTATCTGTTCGTTTTTCAAGAGCTTGTAGTGAAGCTCAGGCCGTTAACTATCGTAACATTGATACAACACAAAAGCTCCTCCATCAAAGCCACCGTTACCACAAGTTGTGCATGACCTTTGCCAACTTTTATTACCAGACTGGCACTCATATGTCTAACCAAAAAACAAATAGGTTATAATCCAGTTACTTTGCAATGCATTGCATGTTTAGTGGTTGGCCCATTTACAGTTCGCCCTCCTTTTAATTGTAAGCGGGCCGCGGTGGCCAAGTGAAAAGCACGATGGAATCTGGTCACGGGTTCGAGTCTCATCCGCGCCAATGAGTCTCTTAAGTGTATCATTAAACCCGTTAGCCTCGTCTGTCGGCACTTTAGCGTGGTACCGTCATATTTACTTACCATCCGACAGGCGATTTTTTGTTTGATTGAATTGTGTTTTACGTCATGTTTAGCACATGTTAAGCCATATGTGACGGTCGATATTTTTTGGTGTAGAGACAGACCATTCCATTTTTTCCTAGAGCACGTTTTCCGGATAACTGTGTATCCTCCTATCTCTGGGGCAGCTAGACATAACTATGTATCCTCCTATCTCTGGTGCGGCTAGACATAACTGTGTATCCTCCTATCTCTGGGGCGGCTAGACATAACTGTGTATCCTCTTATCTCTGGGGCAGCTAGACAAACTGTGTATCCTCCTATCTCTGGGGTGGCTAGACATAACTGTGTATCCTCCTATCTCTGGGGCGGCTAGACATAACTGTGTATCCTCCTATCTCTGGGGCGGCTAGACATAACCTAGTATAATGTGTGAATGAAAAGGTCAGCAACAATCCGATCGATTGTATGACGACAGCACAGATAGAGGTCTCTATAATGATGTATACTAAAATCCTAGAGAAAGATTAAATATTCGATATTTTCTTGTCGTTAACGGTTCATACTCCTATTGAAAACTTACTGATACATTATTGATGATTTTCTATATATTTATTTATTTATATTATGTCAGACTGGCTATAAGCCAAATACGTCATCCTCGATAAATAAAAAAATATTATTATTATTTATTATTATTTATTATTATTATTATTATTATTATAATAATACATTATTATTATTATTATTATTATTATTATTATTATTATTATTATTATTATTATTATTATTATATACACATGATCATCTCTGTGTTTAAGCTTTTTGTTTATATTATATTTAATATATTATCATATCTGCGTTTTAGTTATATCGCCTGTTGATGTTTCTTGTTTAGCTAGGCAGTGAATTCTTTATTTCATCGTTCCGTATTATTGGGATGACAGAAGGGTAAGACTGAGGTTCGGTGCTGCTCATAATTAACTCCCGTTGACCCCATTTGCTAAGGCGGAATCACTAGTGTCACCCTTGTATGTTTGTGAATTCTGCCATTTTACCTTTAGTGTAGTGAGCCTATGCTTAGTATGATGAGTTTGGTTGTATTCTGTGAATTGCGCACCTGTCTGACTTTCGAGTCTTCTGTCGTGACTTAGTATGATAAGTTTGGTTGTGTTCTGTGAATTGCGCACCTGTCGGACTTTCGAGTCTTCTGTCGTGACTTAGTATGATAAGTTTGGTTGTGTTCTGTGAATTGCGCACCTGTCGGACTTTCGAGTCTTCTGTCGTGACTTAGTATGATAAGTTTGGCTGTGTTCTGTGAATTGCGCACCTGTCGGACTTTCGAGTCTTCTGTCGTGGCTTAGTATGATACGTTTGGCTGTGTTCTGTGAATTGCGCACCTGTCGGACTTTCGAGTCTTCTGTCGTGGCTTAGTATGATACGTTTGGCTGTGTTCTGTGAATTGCGCACCTGTCGGACTTTCGAGTCTACCGTCGTGGCTTAGTATGATACGTTTGGCTGTGTTCTGTGAATTGCGCACCTGTCTGACTTTCGAGTCTACCGTCGTGGCTTAGTATGATACGTTTGGCTGTGTTCTGTGAATTGCGCACCTGTCGGACTTTCGAGTCTACCGTCGTGGCTTAGTATGATACGTTTGGCTGTGTTCTGTGAATTGCGCACCTGTCGGACTTTCGAGTCTACCGTCGTGGCTTAGTATGATACGTTTGACTGTGTTCTGTGAATTGCGCACCTGTCGGACTTTCGAGTCTACCGTCGTGGCTTAGTATGATACGTTTGGCTGTGTTCTGTGAATTGCGCACCTGTCGGACTTTCGAGTCTACCGTCGTGGCTTAGTATGATACGTTTGACTGTGTTCTGTGAATTGCGCACCTGTCGGACTTTCGAGTCTACCGTCGTGGCTTAGTATGATAAGTTTGACTGTGTTCTGTGAATTACGCACCTGTCGGACTTTCGAGTCTACTGTCGTGGTTTAGTATGATAAGTTTGGCTGTGTTCTGTGAATTGCGCACCTGTCGGACTTTCGAGTCTACTGTCGTGGCTTAGTATGATAAGTTTGGCTGTGTTCTGTTAATTGCGCACCTGTCGGACTTTCGAGTCTACCGTCGTGGCGAAGGTTATTAATGTCCACCCAAACAACGTGCATATGAACTTTAATGTGCATCAGTGGTTGAGGATAAGTTTTCGTTAGACGCTTTTGATTTGGTTAAATTCAACCATCGATATACCTTCCATTTCACTGAAATACGCTAAACAGTTTCATCAAGAAATGAACTGTTAATGGATGAGGGACGAAATAACACTAAAGCTCGTCTTTAAAAATGGAGTAGTCACTTGTAACCCTTGCCTGACGAGAAAATAATGGGTAATGCTACGACTGATTGACCAGTGTCAGAATAATGTGACTGGGGGTATCATGTCTGTTACGGCGTGGTATTCCAGTGTGGCAGCTCTATAAAGAAACGATTGAGTTCGCTGCTTCAAGTAGACATCATCACATCACACAGATAAAAGTCAAGACTCCATTGTGCCTATAATCGTCGGATAAAACGCCTGTCATAGGCGGACGGACTATAATCCTTAGAAATACACACACACACACACACACACACACACACACACACACACACACTAAAGCTCGTCTGCCCTTTGATCGTTCGAACTTGAAAGCATACAGGCATGCACTTTAAATCAAAGGTGTTCAATTCCATTTCAGGGATACGTCATGTGGCGAGTCACGTCTCTAGGTAATCCTTACCGAGACACATTTGGCCATTAGAACTTGAAGGCATACAGGCACGTTTAAATCAAAGGTGTTCAATTCCATTTCAGGGATACGTCGTTTGGCGGGCCACGTCTCTAGGTAATCCTTACCGTATCATATATGGCATGGACAGCTGGGGCAATGTCTGCAACCAAGACAATGAAGTCATCGAACACGTCGATCCTATTCGCACTGGCCTGGACCTTAGGAGCAAAAGGTTAGTTTCTAGATAGTATAGCATATGGATTTATAACACTCTAGGGAGCAAATTAGCTAGTGTACTATTTTTGATTTTAGTACACTGTTAGATTATGGACCAGTGGTTTATTTTGTTTCAAAGAAAATTGTATTTATTTGAATATCAATCATGTATTCGTAATGTAGTTTATCCTGGTTTTGATGAATGACACAATTATCCTATTAATAACATATTATCAGTATTCTTAATTTACAGTCCAAATTAAAAAGTTTCTTTCAATTCTTTTTCCGTTTTACTTTCTCAATTTTTGCAATCCGTGTTCATTTGTTAATGATTGTGGTGGCATACATTTACTATACAAATGGTTGTGCGAACATCGTTAAGTTTTCTACATATTATCTCGCCCTATCTTTTTTTCAGATTCCTATACTATTTCAACGAGGCGTTCTTCTCTGCACTAATGGATTCAACTAATGGCGGTGTATCGTCGAAAAAAATATGCGTATCTTCCTGCCCGTCTTCCAAAATAAGTACCGTCGCTGAGCTTCAAATTGCCGACGCGCACCTGTGTGTCTATGACGTCAAAACCTCTGCGTTCGTTGACGGCAATTCAGACGGAATGTCTGATTGTCCTTCGTTACCCATCGAGCCACAGTAAGTAAAATGAGTGCCACGCGTAAGCGTAAAATAGCTGCCATAAGGGACATATATGCATCTTCATCCATGAGCTTTTCAATGAATTTGCAATAATGATTTCTTGCGGCTCCAACTTTGGCGTTCAATTATGGTTTGAAATACGGTTACAAATAATAATCATAATAAAAGTAGGTATAAAAGTCAGGAAATGGAGCTTTCACAGAACACAGTCAACCAAAAACACGCATTAAAACAAACAATTACAAGGTTAACATCGCAAGGCATTTGACGTCACAAACACAAACGGGTTGACAATAGGACTACCGCCTTGAAACGGTCAGTGGCAAAAGACCGCTGGGGGTTTAATATACCCGCTCGACGATTTTCCGTCTGGCATTTACAAAGAAACAGTGTGTCAATAATGCGTGTCTGTCTGATGTCTACACATTCATAAGCTCACAAGAAGCTGCGGAGTTTATGTGAAATACCTTTACAGCAATTACAAATTTCAGCTTCATCGTTTACTCAATCTCATTAAAATCAGATCCAAAATATTCGCTCCACTAATTTCCGCTATTAGCGGATTAGCGGATTACCGGAAAGTAGTGTTTAGCGGAAAGTAGTGGAGCGAATATTTTGGATCTGATTTTAATGAGATTGTCGTTTACTCCACTTGTTCGTAAGATTACCAATCGTTAAATCTTTTCTAGATCTCAATAAAATATATATTACTAATTCCAGTAAACCGTTCCTATTTCGATGTGTGCCAACATCAGTAGCAAAGCGGGTGGATCGTGTTTTAAATGTCGTACGCAGTCTTTTGGATGCTGTTGAAGAAAATCTGTTGGAGGTGAGAAAAAATACGTATATGTATAATTTAAAAAGGCAAAGGTAAAAAATGCAAAAATGCTAGAGTATAGGATTAGGTAAAAAAAAAAATAAAAAAAAATGCAAGAGTATAATGTTAGAAAGACTTGGCATCGCAAATACGAGAAATGTTGGCCAAACTTAAATTGTATTCATCTGACGGTAAAAACAAATACATTTGAATAACGTTTGAATAATTCACTATCTTTATACTCTGTTTTATTTATTTTATTGCGCAAGTCTATAGGTGAATGCGAAACTGTTGTATCATATTCTTATTTAAATTATAGTTACAAGATGTTTCCGTTTACACTTGCAGAAATTTAACTTTTTATAACATAATCAAGAGGAACATTTCATTAGAGGTTTTATTCGGCTTATATATTTATTATATTTTTCAGAAAGGGTCTAACGACCTCCAGAATACGTGGTTTGAAATGTGTTTGCTCTTTGGATTAGCAGTGTGTAAGTTATCTGAAGCCCCATACTATTGATTTATATTATAAATATTAAAAGACTTTAGAGATTTAAAGTATATTCAATATAAAAATGTAAACCTAGCCCACCCACACAAAATGAGTATATGTATGGGATAGGTTGTTAGATGTTTCGCTTAAATACCATTATTCCATACCACCCTACCCCGCTCCATACCAAACAGGCGTGCGCATTAAGTATAGGGTATGTAGCTTTAAAGCTAAAAAACATCCAATATAAAGTAAAATGTTAAAAACCGTGACATATGTTGCAGATCAACATATTATATATTACGGGGATTATGTCTCATAAACTGTGTATGACTCTGTTGCTACTCTATCATACCGTAACCATAAACTTCGGAAAAAACTACGGAAAATTGTATTATCGTGAGCCTAATCTGCTTTTAAAATATGAAAGTAATTTAAGAACTCTAAAACTTTAGCCATGGTCAATAAACCAATTGTTTCTACCAGATCGATTACCCTTTGTTTGACACGGGGGTAGGCTGTGCGGGACTGTTGTAACTCGAGAATGAGGACTATCTGTGGTGACAGGCTTTACAATCTTCGTAAGATTCTTGGTTATGATCACGTTCATACAATCTTTATTGCACTTATAAAAACGTTTATCAAAAGAGGTTATGACCCTATTATTTTGTGACGCACTGCATGTTTAGTGGTTGACCCATTTACAATTCGCCACTATACTTTCCTCTTTGATTGTGTGATGACCAGACAGATTTTGGAACCTATATGATGATGTCTACCTAAATTCTGAAAGGACGGTAACGTTTGAAGTTTTTCTCCAAGTTTGTCCTGTCGTGCCCTCAATAGTTTTCTCTTGCTACTATGAATTCTTCCAAGTATACATGATCATCTTTGTGTTGTACCTATATTGTTAGGTAATGGCGGTGTTTTTTTCCATTAACCTTTCCCAAGGGTTTTTCACAGATGCTTGTTGTGCTATTTTATTGTGAAAACACGTCTGTATGTGGTATGTGAAATATACACGTCTGTATATGGTATGTGAAATATACACGTCTGTATGTGGTATGTGAAATATACACGTCTGTATGTGGTATGTGAAATATACACGTCTGTATGTGGTATGTGAAATATACAGTATGTGGTATGTGAAATATACACGTCTGTATGTGGTATGTGAAATATACACGTCTGTATGTGGTATGTGAAATATACACGTCTGTATGTGGTATGTGAAATATACACGTCTGTATGTGGGATGTGAAATAATACATTTTAATAAGTTTAATACGATGCTCCAATTCTGGGATTGTGTCCTAACATTCCATCTGTCTACAACGTTATGTGTGCTACTGTTTCCAAGAGACTTACTTTTGACTAGGTACAGTTATATACATGCACATGGGACATTGTTTGGAAATTCTGGTCGAAAGGTGGTTATAACAGATTCTCGGACAAACTAAAAACATTTTCCTTGTATGTTTGTGTTAACATACCACTGCGAAGTAAACTGTACTGGTTTAGACAAAAATAATTTTCATTTTAGGAGTGTGTCACTAAACAACACCGCAAGTGTGTTTGGATATTGAAAAAATATTCTGCGAATTCTGTGCACCTAAATAAACATATATCACACATTTATTTTCTTGCAATTTAATTTAGTTCTTAGAAGCTGTTGGACATTTTAATGTATCTCTAGTATCTGTTCGTATACATTTTCTATTTCAAACCTTGCTTGTGTTTTTATATTTCAGTTGTTGCCGTTGTTTTAACGTTACTTCTCCAATTTGTGGCTGGCGTCATTATATGGCTTATGGTGTTTGTTATGGCGCTCGGATCTGTCGTAGCAACAGGCGCTTGCTGGTAAAACGTTAAAACATACTTTTTAAAACTCCAAAAGAAGTGTGTTTTTGTTTTATATGAATATACACTTGTGTAGTATTGTAAACGAGGTAAACACATTATAGTGCATATATAATGTTTAACGTTTGGTAATACCATTATTATGACTTATTATAACTTATAATAAAGAAGAACATGTTTTCATTATTATTGTTTTGTCATTTATTGTCATTAAACCTATTTATGGTTTGTGGTTTTGGCATTTTGTTCTCTCTATACACGGTACTATTGTAGGTATCACTACTACGGGGTGAAAACCTCGTACGATGCCACTCCATCAGCCGACAAGACGTCAACGATGGAAACCACAGTCCGTGATTGGCTGATAGGCTCTATCTGCGTCACAGTTATAACTGTAAGTTGGATCCCTTATTTGACCTACTTGCCAGTTTGCGTTCCATCAACTCGGAATGTAGTGACACAGCCAAACAAGCTCTTTTATTGCAAGTTCTGAAAAACTTGCAAAAAGGTAAAAGAATTATTAAAAATCGGATGACAAACAAAAAAGATAGGACCATTTGAAGGTTGTTCTAAATAGATATGGGAGCCGCCATTTTGAAAACTATGATGTCATAGTTCCATATGCTCATATATGGAATATTTATAATTATCATTTAAAGCAAAGCAACTCACTGCAAATGAATACAAACTCCTTAACAGGTCATATAAATAAAGCGTTATTGCCATTAATTATACATATTCTTCAAACAGTTATTTGACCGTCCGTAAACTTTATTTTTGTAGCGACTACTTCTCCAAAACTACCGGGCGGATTTTCATGAAACTTTACGGGAGTGTTGCCCGTGATGTCTGGTTGGTCCTAGAAAAAATTCACATTGATGTGAAATCCAAGATGACCGCCGGAGCTAAAAATAGATTTTTTAAAAACATGTTTGTGGCGACTAGTTCTTCTACTTTAATGTTTTCCCCTATAAATGAGTAAATTTTCGTATTAATCAATACTCCATTATATGATCATTTAGAACTGTGATGTCATAGCTCTAATAATGGCGGCTTCCATATCCGTTTCAAAAGAACCGTCAAAGGAACATATCTTCTTTGTTTATCATCCGATTTTGATAATTCTTTCACCATTTTCCAAGTTTTTCATCTATCTCAATAATAAAGAGTGTTTGGCTGTGTCGCTTAATTCCCTTTAAGGACTTGGAAGTAATCTGAAATAATTATGGGTGTTAATCCAAATACTTATAAAACCATCATAGCCTCGGTCACTCGGCCTGCTTCTGTTCGTCAGAACCAATCTCTGTAATTAAGACATATGCATGATACGATATTGGCAGGCCGAGACTAGCAGTAAACTATGTTCTGCGATTTCATTATTGTTGATGTCTATTGTTAACTCCGGAGAAATTGAGGGATAAACATTGGTGTGAGATGTGCTGTTTATATCTTCTTCCGAAAAGAAATGCCCAATTTGGCCTTATACCATTCGATTAACAGCAGTATGTTATGAATACAGTATATAGCGTAAATTCCCGGTATACATGCGTTTGTATTTCCTTTCAGTATATAATAAATACTTGCCTTTGACGTTTTCATTATTTTTTCTCTAAACAATACTAAACGAAAATATACACCTGAAAGATTGTTCGTTACGTTCCGTTGACATGTAAGGTCATATTGGGGAAGCGACAATGAGAAGACATGATGGATGAAGTTTTCCATTAGACATTCCACAACCAGGACTCGAACCCACGCGGAGCTGATTCGCACGGTCTTACGAGGCTAGTAAATATCAGGAGTGGTTCTAATCGCAAGTTACAAACTGTTGTTATTTTTTTATATGAACAATTATTTTCTTTCTCTTCTAGGTGGTAGTCGTACTAGTATTGCTGGTTGTCAGGAAGCATATCAAACTGGTAATTACTCCTTTAAGTTTTCTACTCTGCCCCTTTAGTGTTTTTAAACCCCCAGCGGCATTTTTTGCAACTGACCGTTCCAGGGCGATAGCCCTATTGCCAACCCTTTTATGTTTGTATGTCATATTTAGCCTTTGCAGCATGGTCACTGAAATTCCCTTTGTCTTTACACAGGTGTAAATCGTTTAATTGAAAATAACACTTGTCAGTATAAATGGTGTACTCTAACTAGCAGTTATTGGAAGTTAGAGTATGGCAGACAGATGAAATAGACATGCTACAAAACAAATATAGTGTGGTCTCATCAAGGTGGTTAATTTAAATTAACCAACTCGATGAGACCATACTCTATCTATTACTTTATTCATCTTTGTAATTACTGTTTGTTTCTGTGCGTGTTTTTAATTGGCTGTGGTCATTGAATGCTACATTTCCTGTTCGACATTTATCTACTTCGGTTTCATTTTTTCTTCTCCGTGTAAGTCTCGATCATCAGGACCTCTCGTGAGACCTCTCTCAACACAGTCGAGTAAAGAGTATTCGTATGAAATGGCTCAATTAAAGGGACACACGGCAGACTTTATTTTTTAAAAATCACGTCGTCCCGCTAGTTTTTCTGCATAACTTGCATTTGTTCTATCGTTAATATTAATTATAAGAATAGTATTAAGCCATTTTTTTGCATATTATTATTTTTTTTATATTTATTGCGCCAATAATATATGAAAACTTATAGTATAATAAGGCGAAATAGTGAATACTTAAAATTTGATTTATTTAAATGTAACCAGGGTAGAGGTAAAAATGATACTGGATATATAATTCGAGACACCCATTTCAAACACTTCAAGATTGCCGTGTGTCCCTTTAACAATGTCTTCCAACACTAGTTAGTTCCTGCATTTTCTACTGCAGTTTTTCATTTGTAAAAGGGACACACGGTTTGTTTTAAATTAATATGTCAAAATATCACCGGTGATAATAGACCTATTTTTCAATTCCATTTAGTGGTATCGTAATGAAGTTTCAATGGTATGAACATGTCAGTAAGGAGTTAATCCCCTTCGTTCTTCTATTTTGAGGTTGTTGAACTATTTAAAGAAGCCGGCAAGGCAATAACGACTATGCCACTATTGCTGCTGGTTCCTTTAATCGTGAGTATGCTACTTAAAGTTTATTTTGTTTTTAAAGAATTGAATCGTTGTTTGATAGCTCATCAACAGATTGTTTAGGTTATTTCGAGCCGCGCCAGAGAGAGGGGAGGGCTACATAGCAGTCCGGGAACCCTGACCTGGAGCGTGCTCGGGAAAACAGTTATGGACTTCGATACATGTCATGTATTGATAAAACATAGCGGAAAAAGACTAAAATACTCTAAATCTACACTACTGAGATCATTATACCGCGAAGAAGCTAGAGAATTATTTCGTTCGCGCGGAAAGCTGCAACTATGACCGAAGTTCGTTTTGCTTCCGGGTGGACGGTCAAACGGAATAGAGCAAGAAGCCACCTTGCAAAGGGGCCATAAGCAAAGGGACTATAACAATAAAGGGGCAAGCTTAAACAATAAAGGACCATAAATAAAAATAAAATTGGGCCCTTATTTCAGAAAATATTTTGGCCCTCTATTATTGTCCAAGTATTTGTAAAAAGTGTGCCCATGAAATTGGACAGCCTATGGTGGGGCCACTTTTCAAACCTGTTTGGATTATGATCTTCTAGCCATTTGCGATCATTTGGGCACAAGAAACAGGGTCCATGCCCCTGGTTGCAAAATGATCCTTTCCTTTTGAAAAGGCTACTAATATAGCCCTCTGCTCCATTTTAGCTGCACTGTATGTATTGTTTACGGAAATTGGCGGCATATTAGAATGCAATCGAACCGTGAGTAAATACCGCGGTGACGGTTCGAGTCTCTTACCGGATAGCTTCATTATCAAAGTAACATATTAATACATTTGCAATAAATTGTATTCTTCGTTGTGAATCTTTGTTAATGATAATTCTTGTTAAATATCACTTGTTAATGTCTAGTTTTCATTACTGATATATTTTCGTATATGCCTATTTTCAGACACTAATCTTGCTTGCTGGTGCTTTTGGGTCGTTGACTTATGTGTTCTTGTATATTGAAACAGCAGGTTTGTACAATCTTCTCAAGTTCACCACAGTAAAGGGAATATCTTGCGTTGATATTTTTTATTTTTTTTAAAAGAAACGAACTTGAAAAAATTATAACAGTGAATAGTTTTGTTTTTGTTTTTTTTGTATGGTGTTTTACGTCATTTTCAACACAAGACTATATATGACGGTCGATTTTGTTTTGTGATGGAGGCAGACCACCCACTTTTCCTGGGTAGAACCAGTACTGTACACCTCCCGCCATACGTAAGAATCGACACTTCCTCACTTACACCTCCTCCCAGTATGATTCGAACCCGGAGCGGTGAGAGGTGAAGCAGTGAATAGATGTAAATTGGAAATGAAAATCTTACTATGGCAAAAAATAAATTTGTAATAATAGTGAGGGGGAAATCTGTTAACAATGATAAAGAGCAAATTGTTAAATGTATATGCATTTTGTTGTTGTTGTTTTTGTGTTTTTTTTATTGTTTTTTTAAATGTATATATTAGCAAACACAAAACACAATTCCGATACATGTGTTGAGGCTCGTCATGAATTATGAATCTAACATAATGGTTTCTGTTCCTTTTAAGTTCTCCATAGTCTCTATCCAATATTTAAACCCTTGACGCTGCTTTCTACTCTTTTCTTCATACAAATAAAAAAACAATAAATGTCTTGCATACCGGATAAGGCTATCCACGTGAACGGCTACAGGGGAATATTTAACAAATGAACGGATACGAGGGAATATTTAACAAATGAACGGATACTGGGGATTATTTAACAAATGAACAGATACAAGGGAATATTTAACAAATGAACGGATACGAGGGAATATTTAACAAATGAACGGTTACTGGGGAATATTGAACGGTTACAGGGAAATATTTAACAAATGAACGGATAAAAGGGAATATTTGACAAATATTGAATGTGTTTTGCCTCCGTCAGTTTCACCTTAGTTTTTGCATTCAATATCAGCCGTCTATGTGGTAGATCTACATGTCGACACTTCTTACATATAATGTGTCTGTAATGTTTCCTTCTTTTCTAAAGTACAACTTCTTTCACAAAATATATTACAACATTACTATTTAGGGGCTCCTGTGGTGGATGGAGTGACTGGCTTTGTGAGCTATAAAACAGACGAAGTATTTACTGTAAGTTTTTTTTCCTCCAGAGAATGCTTTTTTCTGATACATATCATACAACAAGGTCGATTCTATTTTTTGCTTTGTTGTTGTTGTTGTTGATGTTTTCAGAAGTCTACAACTGTATCGGTAGTGTGCGCAACACGTTATTTTGCCAGCAGTGATTCAAGATAAACAAGCACATTTAACAGTAAACTACTGACGTTGAAGTATATATATAACTTGCATGTTTTCAGAATCCAAACTCTAGACACAATATAAACGGCTTTAACCAGCCAGGCCAAACCCCAACACTGGAGCGTCGAATTAAGACTTACCATCTCATAAATCATTCCACGCATATAATTATTTAAACGCGTGTATTTTAAGAACCCGTGAATATATAAACCTATACCTTTTATCGGCACATATACATTATTATATGACCTGAACATCTGGATAGTTTTGACAAAAGGTTTTGTAGTGTAATTTTACAGTTATTTGGCGGGTTAGTTTCCTTAAGATATGAACGCTTTCTTTGCCGTGTATACGTATCAAAACAATACATATTACCTCTGTTTTAGTAATGATCTGCTTAGTTTGAAATATTAATTGTTGTATTAAATATGCATTTGTAATGTATTGCTTAACTGGACTTTGTAAACAACACATGAATATATCATTTATTTAATACTTTACCTTTACAGTATCTGAAATGGTACCATATTTTCGGGATGGTCTGGATCATCCAGTTTATAACAGCGTGCCATAAAATGACAATCGCAGGCGCCATAGCCATCTGGTATTTCACAAGGTCAGTTTTGTTTCGTTTTTCCTTTAGTGTACTTACAATGTCACCTGTATCCATCCTTATATACACGTTGGTGTAGTTTTGTGTTATTTTAGTGTGTTTTTTTTTAAGAATTGTGTGATAACCAAAGATCCTACACAATGTCAATGTTATTTGAAATACATTCTGAAAAAGGAGATCACCTGGAAACAAGGAATACACTAACAACGGACGAAACTAGCAGACTAGTCTGTTCATTGGAGGTATTGTAAATAGATACTGAAAAGGGCATCTATTGAAATCAACATACACACAAAAGAGAGAAAGTAACAGACTCGGTTTTATTTAGTCTGTTCGTGAGAGGTAATATAAGGTGCAATACCTCTCACGTCCCCTAGCAGCGGACCAAGCGGTATTCTACTTTAAAATCACAAATAGTTGGCTTGATGATCCCAAAGGACCAGAAATAGCATTATCACGAAACCTCCTATTCCTCCTAGAACCAGCTTGAGCGGTATTCTATTTTAAGGCCACAAGGACTGGGCTTGATGATCACAAAGTACCAGCAAGTAATAATACTACCGATTCGTAGCACTTGGATACGTTTAACGCCGCCTTAAGCCGGGCATCAATTTGTAGTGGTCCGTGTCCGTATCCGTGTTAGTGAAAACTCGGTTATATAGAAAACGTTGGAAAGCATTCATTAATCAGTTTCGTGTCCGCGACGAATTGCGATTTTTGACGGACACGGACAGTACGGACGCGGATACGGACATGGACCACGGATCACGTACAAATGAATGCCCGACTTTACAGCACTACACAGACCCCAGCGTGAATGTCAATATATACTTTAAAGGGGATCCTTTGGAAGCAACGAACACGGAAAAGAGAAGAAAGTTACATACTCGCTTTTATTGACGGAATTATCACATATATATACACTACTCAAATTTTATAATCGGTCACACAGTTTCTTTTTGAAAATAAGACGAATACTAAAAACTGGAAATCAACGAAACACATACTAATATGTTATTAAGTTTATCAACAAGGTTTTAGACCAATCAAGGCAGATTAAGTTTTATAAATCGCTAGCGATATTTGTTGAACGACGCCAGTTAAAATTTCAAATGAAAACATGAATTATTAAAAAATATATAATTCTTTGAAAAGATTATAAAAGTTGAGTAGTGTATAAACTGCCCACTGGTGTTGTTATACACTAGACAACACTTATATAAATATGTTCCCGATTTTAAATGCCAATAAAACATTTATTTTTTACGATAATTTGCTCAAATTTGATCATGTTCTTTAAAGCAGTGATTGCATGTTATCCAATTACTAAACTGATTATTTATTTTAAACTTTATTTGATGAATCTGTTAAAAATATATTAATGAGTTTTCACACGATTTTGTTGTCAAGGTTGTATATTTCATTTAAAATATATTGAATACAATGTCCTTGGGGTACCTTTAAGTGTCGTCTAATGGAAATTTATATACTAGTATGCAACATTTCATTCTTATTACAGGGACAAGTCTTCTTTATCTGTGCCGATTGTGCGATCCGTTTGGAGAGTAATCAGGTAATGGTGATGTAAACCCCCCTGTTTAATACAAAAACTTAAAGACTTATATATACATTCATTTGATATCTTCTCCTCTTGCATTACAAGCTTTAGACAGACCACCTTTTTCGCCAGCGTCAGCTAAAACACGATCGCGCACTAGCATTTTATGTGCATTGTTTGTTCTCGAGTTTAGCTTGGTGTTAATTTTATAACTTAGTGCATTTCTTTTTTCGCAATATTTCTTATTCGAATATTTGCACATTTGACATTTAGTATTTCAATCATGGTTTTAGATTTATAAACAGATCACGAAGGCCATTCATATCTAGCTTCTTTGTTCGATGTCAAATCAATAGTGTAATATTTTCATACAACAGGACTTAGATCCAGTTTTATCCTTCAGCACTTTCGTGTTTTCGGTTGACTGCGTTCATTTCCTTTTCAACTTTTGAATCTACGTTTGTTTTGTCCAATTAGGTATCATCTGGGTTCGCTTGCACTGGGATCCCTTATCATCACGATTGTCGTGGTGGCCAGGATGGTACTGTCTTTTATAGAAAACAGGTATGCAAAAGAATGAGGAAATTAGTCCTATAGAAAGCACAGCACACACACGCAAAAAGTATCCTATAGAAAGCACAGCACACACACGCATAAATTGTCCTATAGAAACCACAGCACACACACGTAATGTCACCGTACTTCCGCGCTGTGCCACAAACAAAGAGCACAATACACAAAACAAAGAGTGGTGTTGAAGTTTACGTCGCACGACGATAACTTTCGTAAGAACACTAAAATCCCAGAATCAGTTCAGTATTAATTTACATAAACATTGTAACATATATGTAAGACTCGGATCGAGGGTCCCGACCATGTCGATTCTTACGGATGGCGGGAGGTTCTACCCAGTAAAGGTGGGTGGCTTGCCTCCACCACAAAAAATCGACCGTCATATGTAACCTTACATGTGTTGAAAATAACGTAAACACCACACAAACAAACAAACAAACAAACAGTCCCGACCATCGATCTAAGTATTATATATATATATATATATATATATATATATATATATATATATATATATATACCTACTTATATATATATATATATATATATATATATATATATATATATATATACCTACTATATAGCTGTAACAACGAAACACATGTGATTTACAGGAAGGCTATCTGCAAGCATATTGCAAGTATTAAATATAAGAAGATGGTCCTTTTTAATTTTTTATAAAAGAGCTTAATTTAGGTCTGAAATATCTGTTTAAGTAACCATTAGAATCGCAGAGCTGCCCAGTCAACAACCCCTGCTTTAGAAATGCTGTTACTTACTGCAAGAGCTTGATGTCTAATATATGGTTGTATGCGGCTTCTACTATAGTTCAATGATTCGTCCAACAGATTACGAGGTGGGACGAATCCCATAGCCATAGTTTTGTTGAAATGTCTCAAGTGTTGCCTGTGGTGCTTCGAGAAGTTCCTGAAATTCTTGAACACGAATGCTTACATAGAAATAGGTACGTATCGGTAAGATTTTAAGGTTTAAATGTACAGTTACGATAGCGCATAATTTGTATTATTAAATGTATAGGATATTTGTTAATTTGGAGTTAATATCAGATTTTTATTTTTCATCGAGATACAGAGGATCTTAAATAAATGACAATGTATTATTGACTTTTCATAAACGAGTTGGACAAACTGGTACATGATACAAAGCTCTTTCGAGTATCATATATTGTTTAATGAATGGTGTTTTACAATCCTTAAACATCTCAGGTCATATCGGGTTAAATGGGGAATGTCGATGAGCAAAAAAATGACAATAGTGGAGATGAAGAGGATGACTAGAAATGAACACCATGTTCTTGATCCGCATTCAATTTAAAACCATGGTATTCAGGTTCCATGCCACATTGGGGAGGCGGGAGCGGGATGGTGGAATACGTGGGTTGTGTGCGGACGGGAGTTCTACCTCCTGTTGAACAGTTGGCTGTTTCTATTGGTTGGCCCATCGCCAACTGAGGCATCATAACTGTGTATCCGACGAGTTTATCGGTCCGCATTTGCATAAGTAATACGGTATTAGTGTATTTAGTAATAGTGTATTATGCCTCCCAACTAAATTCCATTTGTTTATTTCGCTCTTTGGGGCATATAATTGTATTAGATACTGGGACCATACGCCGCTGGACATGGAATGATGACATTAAATATAGCATGTCCACCGTCATATGCAGGCCATCTTCGGGATGGTTAAAATTCTGTTCTATTGATTTTATGAATATTGAATTCTGCACAACCCGGGGCTAGAGGGCGTGAACGGTAGTAAGCATATTTCACTACCGTTCATGAACCAGTCTCAATCAAACCGAGACTGCAATATTTTGTATTTATCGTGTTCGGCCGTTTCCTAAGGTCCACTCTCATACTCTTTTATTCGATTACTAGAAAAATGGTACCATAGAAACCACAGTACTTACACGCAATGGCACCGTAGGTCCGCATTGTACTTATACGTGAGATTCAGGGCTCATACGTAGTTTTAAAGGCATAGGAATCATGGCTCTATGGTAGCTACATACTACATAGAGCCATGATTCCTATGCCTTTAAAACTACGTATGACCCCGTACCTATCACCTTACGCACTTTTCTGGCCAGGTTTCTGAAGACATCACACTATGCCTGCAAAAACAACATCGTATTTCAATAGAACAACCCTTAAATACCACATCTACATGCATAAAACTGACCAAAGAGAAGAGTGACAAACTGATTAAGTCGATATTCGAAGGCCACTGTTATTTTCCGTCATTTTCATTGTTACGTTTGAAATAATCTCGTTCTCGTGTGACGTCTTCTTCCGGAAACTTAAACCCACCCTACTCACACGCCCTGATAATTTCCGGTTAACGTTGTTCATTTGTCAGTTGTTGTGGGCGGGTTTAAGTTTCAAAATACGGAACGACACCGCGCGTGATATTTCGAAAGATAAAAATTCAAGAAAAATATGTCTGCTGAAACAAGGAGTGGTACACAAATTGCCTAGATCGATGAGATATTCTTCTCTTTGGTGAGTTGTATGCATGCACGTGAGCTATTTAAGGAAATGCGGTGGGTATTTATGCAGGCATGCCAGAAACCTCTATTGATGGGGTGGACCCTGATACCTACGTATTCTATAAAAGATCGCACCGTAGTTCTGAGGTAGGTATCCACCATAAGAGCTATGATTCTCGCAGCTACGTTGTATTAAATTAGAAAATGAAACAATCATGTGATAAAATGTGTATTTTAAATGCTACTGTTTCACTGGCAAATGTATGTAATAAATACATAGTTTTGTCTTTTAGTTCTGTATGTATTGCGTTAATATCAGAACCTGATGTCATCTTAAGAATATAAATGAATATCTATTGAACATGCATATTTCCTTTGAAACATGACACAAATCTGTGATTAGTGTATACATATATGTGCATAATTGCAGCAATATATGGGTATGGGTTTTGTAAGGCAGCAAGACAGGCCTTCCACGTCATCCTAACAACGTCATCAGACTTGCTACTATCAACTCCGTCGGCGATTTTGTCTTGTTCCTAGGGAAAGCTGCTACGGTTGCTATAGTAGCCGTTGTTGGGATTCAGCACATTGCTGTAAGTTATGATAAGTGGAACGATTGTTTTGACGTACATTAAAATGTATTGGTGGTAACAATAACATACATGATTGAAAACATTTCTTGAATTGTTACTTTCAAAAGCTTTATAATTTATATATATCGTGTTGATGTTGAAACACTATAACTTTTGCTAAGTACACATAACTATTGCATGTACCTGCTGTCAACCTTGTATATATGTTTTGTATCCTCACTGGTCTCGTGACCTTTTGGAATTTTGCTGAATAAAAGATATATATGTTCGAGTCTCAACATTCGCAATGTTTGTATGAATCCCTTCAGTCAGAGGTTGTTAATATTTCAGAACAAGTGTTTATCCTTTTTATCATTTTTTTTTTTTTTTTTACAAATAAACGCATTATGCGAGAGTATATTTTACATCTAGATCTACATGTCGTACCAAAGATTTTGCCAAGGACATCTAGAATGTTGCCGTATATGTTGACATCAGTGTGTCCCTCATAATGATACATGATTTATAAAATGTAGAAAAAAATACGTTCGAAAAAATGCGTTTAAGTTTATAACACTATTGATGTAAATTAAAATGTATTGATGCCGTTACCTGTATCTACCATTAAAGCCTCGTTAATATTGTATGTATATCCGACAACTTTGTGACGTTTTTGTTAGTGATTGTTATTATTTATTTTGGAAGGTATTGGCTATATACATCCCTAGGCCAAAAAGAGGTCTGTTTCTGGTCTTTTTCCCAATATTTTTTAAAGGTAGGGTCGGTAGGAATTTTTTAGAATTAATCCTTACTATATTAAATTCAAATCAAAACATTTAAAGCATGTTTTCTTAAACATATTACATAATATAAGTGTTCCATAACATTACTACCACCAAGGCGTTTTTTCATTCTGCTTTGTAGTTCTGTTATGAACATTATAATACTTAATCTGTGATTAAAGCTACATAGAGCTAAATGAGAGAGTAATACACTTGTTCTTAATGTTCATACCATTTACGGGTATGGTATAAAAGGTATGGTATAAAATGAATTGTACGTGTACGTGGGAGAAATGAACACAATATATTAGCAATACATAGATTAATAGTGCATTGTTTTCCCATTACAGACACGGGATGATATCAACTATGTCTGGCTGCCTATCACACTGGCTTGCATTTTTTGCATATTTCATCGGCTAGCTGCTTCATCTCCGTGTATGAGGTAATTGATATTTAATACTTATATATACATATATTTTAAGTGTTATGTAAAATTAAAGAAGCACGCATATTTCAGTAAGCACTTATGGCTTTTTGTTTTGCGTGTTGGAGTTCGGAAATTTCAAATGACACTCCTTAACTATTTTGTAATGTCTGACACTAAATGCACTTTTCACAGAATGAACTAAATACAATGTGAGTACATGTATCACACACCAAGAGAGAACAATTATTCTGAATATGTTATATACATATTAATTTATGTTAAATACTATGAAATATCTTTCAGCTTTATGTATTAATTACATATTTGTCAAAATTAGAACAGTCTTGAGCGTCTTCGTGGCAGAATGGTTAACAACGTTGCGTTGTAAACCTTCGCCTATCACCGCTGCGGGTTCGAATCCCACTGGGAGCTCGACTTGTAAGTGAAGAAGTGTTGATTCTTACGGATGGCGGGAGGTGTACAGTAGTGGTTCTACCCAGGAAAATTGGGTGGTCTGCCTCCACCACAAAAAGAGCTCGTCATATATAACCTTTTATGTTGAAAATGACGTAAAACACCATACAGATACGAACAGGAAATCTAACATTCACAAAATTCTGTCAGCCAAAACACCCATTATATAAGCAATTATTCAGAAGTAAAGAACGCGACACCACAATCATAAAAGGTTGACAACATGGGTCCGCATTTGAATGCTCTGTGGCAAAAAGACCTCTCGAGTTTTATGCCAGGTTCTATAGGGTGAACCAAAACATGAGAACAATAGTCCTAAAGAAACCACAGCACCCAAACACAATGACATTATAGGTCCGCATTCTTACCAGATTGTCATCTCAGTTAAACGGGACAGTGTAAATAAGGAAATCCCCAGTCAAACTGTATCCTCTAAAAGTACAAAACAGCGATGATCATGTATATATGAATTAAGATTACAAGCCTAGTAAGCAAACACGTAGGTACTCAATGACTTAACCGAACCAGAGCAACAAGAGAATAAACCATATCATCTGAGGGCACGACAAGACAAGAGTGAAGACAAACATTAAATGTTACTTTCCTTGTCAGAATTTAGGTAGACATCATTACGATACTTCTTTATCAACTCAGAGGGCTGGCGTGGCGCAGTCGGTAGCACGGCGGATTGTAACCGGAGGCCCCGGGTTCAATCCTCCGTGATGCCACTGAATTTCGTCGGTGTGTTCTTGGGCAAAACACTTTCCCTTAGCCTCGTCCGTCGAATGGGGACGTAAACCGGGCGGTCCCGTGTACCGGTCTATCCTCCGAGCATGTTAAAGAACCATAGGAATCTATTCGATAATAAGAGTAGGTCACGGTTCCGGATTCCTCTCTCTGGGGCGGCTCTAACTAACCTATACTGTGTTGATGAGCCGTTAAACAACATTCAATTCAATTCAATTATTTATCAACTTTGTTTTCCAGATGACTATCGATACCATATTTATCTGTTTCTGCGAGGATTCCATCATGAATAATGGAGATACAAAACCTTACTTCATGAGCATTGGACTACGGGTATGCTTTCATTTCAGTATGTTTGTGATTTGTAGGTGACACAAAAAGGTTATATGGCGCCAACAGGAATGAAAAGTCTAGGTCCACTTCCCATTTACATCAAGATAAAAAATATGAAGAATGACCTAAAACCTTCTCACCTAAAGAACGCAAATTCTATTTTTGGCATTCCATTTTATTCCGGAAGCCACGATAAATGTTTTCTGCCAGCACTTTAGCACGTGAAACAATACTGGGATGATAATGGTAATGACCTTTGATGAACATGACAAAAAGGACAAAATGGAAAACGGGGGGATTTACCTCTGCGCATGAATAAGAAGTGGCTCTATTCTTGCCCGGGAACTTCACGGGGCTGGTTATGTTCAATTTAAGGCGTTTAAAATATGTTATTAAAATATGATTTATAATAGCTGCATCTAAGAAAAAATAATGTGAAGTTTATCAAACGCCAAATAATTTACATGTTCTTGTCTATTATTACATATGTAATAGCATTGTTTACTCAAATGGTATATTATCATGCTTTTAGAACTGTCTTTCATCGCCACCGAGGAAAGGGTCGAGAAACAGTGTTCATCCCATGCCATTGGAAGATTTAGAGTAGCTCGGGTGATCAGTATAGTTTTGGATTGTGGTATTCCGATTAACTCGGCGACCAGTTTATGAATAATTTAAGATGTTTTTTAACAGTATTGCCTCATGGCCACCAACTAATGAATTTGCAAATCCGTCCACTGGAGTGTAGGTTATAGTTTTATTTTAAAAGTATTATACATGTATTATTTTTGAGACTGTGATTTTAAAGATAAATATTTTACTGCTATGTGATAACATTAAATGTTACATTTGTGATAAGATATTGAAAAGTGCAATGATGCAACATGAACATGCAACTATGTATTCTAATATACGCACTCATTGTGATGCTGCGAGCACTCATTTTGTTGGACCTATCAGTATAACCCATTAAATGTTTCTACACAAACCACGAGACATGTAACGTTTTAAATAGTATACGACTTGTTAGGCTTTTCGTTGTAGCTGTCACGGCTCAATAGAAGCCAAGAGTAAGATGGGGTTTCAAAGTGTGGTTACCCATTGGTTAGGTGTTCAGTGGGAAGCCACCCTGCAGTCAGAGACGATCTGTGGCTGAATTTCATGAGTTTTGACTTCGATGTCTAAAAGTCCATTTAAAAAAATGCGAAATGTTTATTTTTTTGCATACCGATAGTTTTTGGCAATATCTGAATATGGAAACACGTTTTTAAACAGTAGGCCACACCTGTTCACAACAGTAATCCACTATTAACTTCAGCACGGGAGACCTTGTATGTTTGTGATATATATTTTGAAACAAAATCTCTCTTTATGACTGACATACATTGCAGAAGATAATGGATATGTCAGGAGTACATGCCAGTGAGTCATCATGAAAGTGATGTTATACAAAATAAATTGTATCAATTTTTGGGTTAAAATATACTAAATTCACTCAAATTTTCACAATGCATGAGAACGTAGAATGTATGCATTTGAGAGTGATTTAAAACAAAAAGACTTGACAGGTTTTGATCAGTAGACAGATATAGAATGAGTGTAGTATATTTCTTTCCAAGTCTTCTGTTAGACTGGTTGCAATATATGAATAACTTTCAATGCCATATACATATGTATTAAATTCTAATAACAAAACTGAAAACACGTGTGCTTACTCTTTTTCTAGCCATTCAGGTAAGACCAGTTTGTAGAGACCCTGCTGAATTTGGCCGTTCCATTTTTGTTTAGACTGAATCGCTATACAGTACCCGTTATCAGATTTCTAAAGAACACTGAGGAATATCCAAAACTGTTTAAAATCATTAAAAGGACAAGCAGTCTTGGTGCTAGTACAAATACAAAAGAAAATTACCACAATGTGCTTTAGTGTCATATAAAATGTGAACATGCATTAAATATAAAGCCCCATAACATAAGGTTTAATTATTATTTATGACACGTTTAAACCAGAAAACACAACTCAGCACTTTTTTTATGTTAGTTCTTTATTAATTCATCTGAGGTTCATGCTGCCAACATGATTAAATAAACGTGTAATTAGATCACAAAACAACAATTTACTATATAGCCTTGACACAACACATACAGCAGAGTCGTCAAGTTTTCCAGAACAAACTATTTCATTAACAATAATTAACTTATTTTTTCATGGAGCCTTGTTTATTTTATATGCACAATGAATTATGCAACGTTTAAATTCTAATGGTAACAAAAGGTTGGATTATTAAAACAATAAGGCAAATAATATATTTATATTCTAATGGAAGCAAAAGCATGGTTGGGTCTTGTGCAGCCCTACTGAAACGAAATGTAGAGCGCGATTTTGATTTTTATCCTAAACAAATACTAATGGCCTAATATTGAAGTGTGACGCATGAATAATGATAAGTTATAAATGAATAATGATTTAACTGTTAACAGTCTATTAAATCATTTTCATGGTTACACATGTATTTGGATTTGCACCCATTATTCTTCCAAATTGCCTCGAGTGCCTTTAACATGTTCCAGTTTTGTCAGATTTAAGTGAAAACTGGAAAAAATTGCCTTTTTTATGAAATAAACAAGAACTAAATAATAGTATTTAAAAGTCCACTGTTATTCCTACATTCCGTATGCAAGGGACCTAACTCTGTAGTGAGACCCATCTTCCATTACCATGGGAACCATATCTTCTATGTTCTGCAGATTGTGACATCATTTATTCATGCACAAAAACAACACATACGTTTTTGTTCATTTTTTTTTATTCAAGAAATGCAACTATAAATATCTACAAAACTTTGTTCCAGACAAAAAGTATTTTGATTTTAGTAACAATAATCATAAAACAATTATTCAAATATATTATTCTATCCATAGATCTACATACGTACATACGTACAAATCTATTATTCCTATCCATAGATCTACATAGGTACATATGTAGATCTATGTTCTATCACAGTAATATAAATAAAAATATGTAAACGCATTTTGAATTGTATCTTCGTTTTAATATAAAGCTTTAAAAGACGTCATGGCCAAGTTTCAAACTGGACGGAATATAACGTAAGTATGCATTCATTTCAAATGTGTTTCTCTATAGCAAAACACAATATAAAATTGAAATAGTTGATGACAGGAAATTTTAAAGGGACACATGGCAATCTTGGTTTTTAAAAACAAGCGGCGTCCAGTTAATTTTTTCTACATAAATTGCATTTGTTCAATCATTAATGTTAATTATAAGATTCCGAATTGTATTAAGCCATCTGTTTTTGCATGTTAATAATTTTCGATATTATTGCACCAATAATATATTAAAACTTATAGTATAATAAGACGAAATAGTGAATACTTAAAATTTTATTTATTTAAATGTAACCAGGTTAAAATTAAAAACGATACTGGATATATAAATCGAGACACCCATTTCAAATACTTCAAGATTGCCGTGTGTCCCTTTAAAATTAATAAAACTACAAAAGTTTTAAACTGGACGGAATATATATCAAAAAACTTCCTATCAATCTGTTTCCCAATAGTAATATGTAATGAATTGGATTTTTTTGACTAAACATTAAAATGACTAAAATTATAAAAGTTTACATCTAATTTAAACAAAATTGTGTTTTTTCTTAGAAACTGTATTTTATAGACATTCTGCTGTTTAATATAATTCAAAACATCCCTTACAATGATGATAATAATAATAATGGGTAAGATTATTTTATTCATACATTACCCATTTATTATCATTGCCAGAAAGCATATCTGTCTGTGAATGTATTGTATGTATGCTTTCTGTGAAAACAACATAACAAACCAATATTTAATTTTGGAATACACATGATTTTGCAAGTATAATATTCTAAAAATAAGAAAAATAATAATAAGGATATGACATAATAATTCAAATCAATATTCGTCCTGCCAGCAGGTGATCATACCAGAATATTGTAATTACAAAATAACCAAATAAATGCACAATCAAGTAACCATGGTAACACAGCTAATAGGAATCATGATACATATCAATGAACACCGAAAAGGGGATCCCTTGGAAGCAACAAACACAAACGAGATAAAAGTAAGTTAATATGACCTTTTCAAAACCACACAGAGAATTTTAACTCGGGTCTTTAAAGGGCGTGCATCAGTTTTTTTCTAGAAGAATCGTGAAATTCTAAAAATGTTCTAATTAATGATCCATATCAAACAAAATCTGGTTTATCACAAAACATGGCTTCAGTGAGTGTAGTAAAACCACGACTTATTTCCCGTAATGCACTAGTGTATTACAGATGCAAATGAGGATCGAATCACTGTGTGTATAGTAAAACATTTAATCCCATTTGCTTTGTATATCATACAATATATTCAGACACCTTAATATATTTATCCTTATTTGAAATCCAACTTAATAAAATGCATGTTAGTAACGTAAAAATTTAGTTTAAGGTGTCACATTATTTGAAGGGCCAACGCATTACAGCCGCAGAACTTAGCTGGCGTCATGAAAACAGCAACTCACGTCATGACTTCTCTTGCAAATTGCCACCGTATTCAAGGTAAATTGACAAGATTAGAGTGAAACTACCACGCCGTAAGTGTGTTATGTGATAAATCGAATCTTACATTCGTGACTGTATATCATTGACAGAGCCTCGTATCCGACCATTTTATCCATTACGTGGTCCGAGTATTAACTTTCATACCCCATCCAACCCCTTCTCCAAGCAGCAAAAACGGGGTTGGCTGGGGTATAGAATAAAACCTTAATTTCGGCTTTAAAAACTTGCATATTGTAAAATTAAAACATGTGATAGGTAATTCTAAACAGTTTCTCACACTTTTTTCCGTAAAAAAATGTTTTTAAACGTGTTTTATTGTCGAAATATCCGTTATAAAATCCTGTAGACGTTAGCGTCTAAAAATCCTGCTAATATAAACTTTCCCATCGCTTGGTGGAATTAAGGCAGGACCAAGTTATGGGCCACTCGTTTATTAATATCAGTAATACAGTCACTCATGTAAGATTCTCTATGTAAGTAACTTATTGTTTAGGTATAAAATTTAAAATCAGCATACGCTTCAAATGGAATCGGGCATAAATGCTTAATTACCCTGGTGTGTAACCTAGGATAGCACATATTACGGTGCAGAATGTGGTGTGTAATCTAGGATAGCACATATTACGGTGCAGAATGAATTTACTTGTAAATAAGAGATCGTTTTTAGGCGTACTCATTATATTTAGGCCCTTCAGAATATAAAACTATCATTATTAAATTGTGTCTGTTTTAAGCCAGACTCTAGAACCTCACACACACGTGATGTACCTTCTTTAGATGTATTTTTAACCCTTAACCTGCTACATATACATGTATATAATGGACTGTTCTTTCTTTGAATTAAGACCATTCCATTTATGTGAAAAGGGGTGTTTTGGGGGAAGTGACTGATCAGCAGCTGGACATTGTACACCCTGATCAGCCTCCGAGTTATTAATTATTGAAAACATACATTAATTTCATGTAAATAAGAGATTTACTTCTATTAATTTGAAACAGTTGGGATCCATGACACTGACTGATGATAAACACAAAGTTATAAATCCATATACATAAACATGATAAACAGTCCTTACTTTCAAGTCTTACATAATTGGAATGTCTTAGAAAATGAGTTAAACACATAGCAGGGGATTAGCTGACCTGAAATGCATATTCTGGCCCTGAGCTCACCTTAGGACACCTGCGTTACTTTGACAGATGTACCACCCCAGTCAAACATTTTTTTTTATTAAACTTAGCATTTTGGTGTATATCTGACAGAACATCTGTGTGGTATTAGAAGAAATACCTTTTGACAAATTTGAGAATTAACATTTGACTAAGTTGAATTACCTACGCTTTAAAATAAAATAAGAAAGAAATGTTGACCTTGAACACCCCCATCCCCTCAGGCTTCAGTTTTTATTGCATTTCTGGACTTTTTATTTTTTTCATTTTTCAAACTGATGTATAGGCCCAGGCCTATATGGCCTAATAGTAGCAACGCCGATGCAAACACAGGAAAGATACTGAGTTAGTCAAAATATTGAACTAAGAAACAAATTATGTGCTCGGTAGAATGATGGGTTTTCCTCTAGGCTTTCATGTATACAAATAATGACAGGTGTTTCATAACTAAAATACAAGTTAACAAAAGTTTCTAATAAATTAAACAAAGGAACATATTAATCAACAAAACAGATATGAAATCAATCAGAAACATAAAACTGGGTTAAGACAGCGTGTTTCTGTACAATTCAGGTAACATGAAATTCAAAATAAAGTAAGACTATTAGTATAGCTATGTGCACTGGAAGCATGTATCGCCACGAGTAGACATCTATGTGCAGGATCTCATGACAGGCTTTGGCATATACACAAAAAAGATGATATGTTTCCAGAAGACGTTACTCTAAATACAAGTTACCTTGTTATCGAGCGATTCATTCTCATACGAGGAATCTTGAGTCCTCATAAATCAAAAATCATTAAATAGTATTCTAACATAGTAGACTATTAAAGTAATAAATTGGTATGCGGCATTGCTTACCATGTTTACACACACCAAGATAGTGACAGTGACTGTGATACAGGTGTGTTTACACAAACACAACATTGTTTACAAATCCTAGGATAGTGATACAGAAACATAAAACGTTAGCACAGCCACAGGAACTTGAGTTTTTATCATTTGAATTGAACTGGGGTTTTATGTCGTCGCACCAACACAAAAAGGTTATATGGCACCAACAGGAATGAACATTCCAGGCTCACTCTCCATTAACATCTAGATAAAAAATATGCGGGGATTCTATCCCTCTGCCTGGATAAGCAGTGGTCATATTCTTGCCCAGGAACATCAGTAAATCAATAAATAAAAAACAAAAATCGTGTGTATGAATGTATTCTCTTTCGTCTATAGGTGTTGTTTTTTTTTAATTTAAATAAATTTTACTTCTATATATTAGATTTTTCACTGATTGATTGATTGATACAAATTCAAGTTCCTGCAGTACAGCTAGCAATAAAGTTCATTACGCTCCCCAGTCAGCGGACGTGTTTACCACTTCGATTCAAGTACGAAATTAGAATATTACATAGTTATTTATAACCGTTGCAAAGCTTACAAGCTTAATATTTTTTAAGAAATTCCCATAACTCTGCCCAAATTTATTTTAACCGAAACATCCTGACTATGCGCTACTAAAATAATACTGATTATCAAGCATCGGTGATACTTCCTAGAAAGTTCATGGATATCAGATGAAAAACTTAAGGAGTTGAGCGTACAAGCTTTAGAATCGAAAAACTTCAAAGTCCCGTAATTCCGCCAAAACTCCTTCAACTGGAACGTCTGACAATATGTGCTACTAGACATCATGCTGAGTTTCATGAAAATCGGAGGAAAAGATTTGCAACAGTCTGTCAAAAAGAGTGTGTCAAATGATTATAGCGTCATGGAAAAAAACAGGGAACCAGGTTCAGAAGTAGAAAGGGAAGGTAACTCTAACAGTAATTTAATAATGGGAGGTAACAGAGAGAAATGAAACACAGGAAAGTGCAAAAAAACAATGATAATGCTTACAATGATTTAACATCTCTGAAAATGTCCAACTGTTTTGAAAATTTCAGGGAGCATAAAAATAAATCGACTCCTGAACAACCATCACCAATCACTAAATAAATAAGAAACAAAAAGTGACATAAATATGTAATTATTCTACTATTTATAAAACAGGGAAGAAATCTCTCTAACCCTTTTTCCATAAAATTTCATGTGATCTAGTATTTCAAAGTATCAAATTATATGACCAGGACTTAAGGGTTCAAATTATTTATTTACTTTTTGCAGACCAATGTAGAAGTATTAATCAATCATTAAAAGTGTGTAAATTGAAGGTTTATAATCCCTCAAGCATGTGCCAGTATGCGTAGGTTATTTTGGGTTTGTGATGTATTGATTGTATGTGGGGACCTGTGTTTTAACCCTTACCCGCTACATATATATAATGGACTGTTCTTTCTTTGAATTAAGACCATTCCATTTATAGTCATGCTTAGCGGGTTAAGCGCTAAGTCTCATCCGCAAGACTAACCATTAAAACGAGAACACTGATTTATCAATCAGTATCATTTTGACTTTAAACCTGCTTAAATATAATTAAATAAAAATAATTTGGAGTTTTTAAAGGACAAGGTATGATAAGAGGGTATTTTGGCCCCCAAAATATTAACTGGGTCTCAAAAATGGTGTTGTTTTTTTGTAATTGTCATATTTTGAATATTTTGTACGTTTCTGGGCATCTTTGATCCTAAAAATATACAGCGCACCTTCGAGCACACACAGTTCTTTGGCTGATGATGTGTCCCTATCAAGTACACGTTTTAACAAAAAAAAAGCTGTGCTTGTAGGTATTCTCTATATTCCAAAAAACTGACTGAAAATTGCTAAAACTGAACGAAAATGTAATTTTTGCAAGAAAAGGCCTTGTTTGAGAATTGAATTGGATTTTATAGTCGCACAAACAGCTAAGGTCATATGGCGACTTTCCAGCTTCTACTGGTGGAGGAAGACCCCAGGTGCCCCTCCGGGCAATTTTCGTGCACGGGCGGGCACCTGGGTAGAACCACCGACGTTAGCTTCCTCACATAAAGATTCCTAGGCCCCTGAGGGATCGAACCTACAGCGGTGAGGGGCATGTGATTGCAAGTCAGAGACTCTAACCACTCGTCCACGGACGCCCCTCCTTGTTTGAGAGGCTCTTAAACTAATTTAGAGCCTTGAAACTTACTTTTAATGAGGTTTAATAATGATATAGTCTATTTGTAGCTGATATAGGTATTACAAAATTATGCATTGAAAATTTAAATATTGGGGGCCAATATTTGCTCTTATCATACTTAGTCCTTTGTTGTTTAATATATTATTGCTGCAATATAACCAACAATAAAGTAACATGCAAAACAATTTGCTTTGAACTATTGAAATCATTATGAAGAAAACCTAAGGGACCCACAAGTGTTTCGAAAAAAAAATCAAGAAAAATTGGGTCCCTTTAGTTATATTTGATACATATTTGTATGCTTGTATATAAAATGCATTGTGTTATGGGCCGGTGGCCAAACTCACAATAAGGAAATTGAAATTTATTTCTAAAAATATTCTAACTAGTTAAATCCCTTAATTACACTGCACATTAATTTTGAATAAAACGATTTTAAAAAATTATTTTCTTCTCGCAGGAGGAGTCTTGCTCCTTGTTCTAGTTGTGGACGTAGAAGTTTTCACCATTTGTTTAGATCTGCTGATCACCATGTTAGTGGGGTCTATCCTGGGTTTGGCACCACTCCCTCGGGCAGTTGCCCCGGGGGCGGTGGACTCTGCAGCAGGTAATGGTCCCCGCTCTGCAATCTCAAAACATTCCTCCACCATAGCCACTGTCTGAAAAGCAAACGAAATATACATATGTTACTTTTTTTATTTTTTTTATTTTACAATAATAACAAGGGGTAGTGGAACTAACTACTGATGGTGGGCAAGGTTTACAGTTTTTAAATTATTAAATCTACCGAGCAGCATTTTGAGACGATATATTTAGAGAAAGAAATGGATTCTACCACCTTATCATATTTCTCTGCAGCCTTTTCGCTGTAGTTTTATTTTTCAGTTAAATTTCTTACTTATTGTTAAATATCAGTTATTGTTAAGATACAAATAAAACTTTAAATTAACACAAAGTTTCTTTAAACAAGAAATCCGCGGAATCACATATGTCTCGCCTTAAAAGGACAGGAATTACAAACAAGAGCATTGCAAACGGTGCAGATGCTCGACTTTGGTGAAGTTACAATTGACTAACAAGGCAGACGGTTTTCTATCAATTATTTATATTTTTATATATAAACACATGCTGGAAACCGGATATTCATTATTAATAATGCTTAATATTTATAAGTGTTCATGTTGAGGTGTCGATTCTATTAAACTTCAGTTATATATATAATCACTTTTATTATACAGAATCACATTTATTAGTAATGTTATATAATACTCTACATAACACCAATGTCTATCGCATACAGTCCATGAGAAAGTGATCTAAACGCAAATGTTGAATGCAAAATTATTAAGTTATCTGCCCTTTGCTTGGATCACATCTGATTCTACTATGTCACGTAGCTATGTACTACCCAAGATGCAACTATAACCAAAGTTTGAAAGGTCTAATGCATACAGTTTCTGAGAAATTTATCTAAATGCAAAATTTGAATGTAAAATTATTGAATTATCTGCCCTTTGCTTGAACGGTGAAGGTCATACCCGCATTTTCTATATCATGTTGCGATGTTATTGTAGTAGCCAAGATACAAAACTTGAATGTTGCCGTCGCCGGAAAAGCAACACCTATGTCTCTCTTTATCTTCGAAAAGGCAAGACAAAAACTTCAGAAATGGTAAATGACTACCTACATTGTTAAATTTGAAACATTTTAATTTCTTTACAAAATAACAAGCTTATGTCTACACTCTCAGTAGTATTCTTAAACTATGGCTGAAAATATCCAGGAATTTGTAAATGTACTGTTAAAAATAACATGCAACTGTACATGTTTTACTAGAAATAAACATAAAATTGTGTAGTTTTGCTAAAAATAACATGAAATTGTACATGTATTGCTAGAATAAAAGTGAAATTGTAAAAAATACACATTCAAATACAGACAGTTAGAAAAGTAACTATAATAAATACAATCCATTCTTCACACAATTGTCATTATATTTATCAAACAAGCAGCACTTCAAATGGCATTCCTATCACACGATCTGAAAACAAAACGTGTAAGTCGACATCACATATAGCCAAAGCAAACATCATAGAGTGGCAGCCATTTACGGTTAAGCAATTAATTTGTGCAAAGATCAAGGCAAATGATAAATTCTTTTCTGAAATCGACAGTTTATGGTGTAATATACATCATTAGAGAATATTTTTGTTGTTTGTCAACCCCGTGAGTGTATGTATGCATGCATTTTGCTTGTCATATCGTATAATTACTACCAATGGTCCAACCCATGAATGGTGGATAGGGATTTAATAAAACCCTTAAACAGAAGTCACTATAGCTTGAGGACCACACAAATTTATTTTTTTCAAATGAGTTCTCTCGTTAAATTCATTATTATTATTATTGTTAATTAATTATTGTTATAAGACACATTTTGTCGTAGCTATATCAATTATTTCAAATAGAATCTTATAACCAAATAAGGCTTGATGCTTCTGGTATCATGTTATGTTATGTGAAAAAAGAATTTATCATTGCTAAATGGCATGCATTAACTTGCCAAATGACATGCAACAACTCTGATTTTGTACAACAGTATGAACTTGGGACCAAATGGGTAAATATTTTCAGTTCAAAAACTTCAACCCACAGTATTAAAACGTAATATCTGTTTCATTTTTAAATATTTTTTTTTTATAATTTCTACTTTCACACAATGCTAAAATATTTCAGAATGAATTCCAAAAGAAAATAATACAATCAACATGACTGAAAATGAATTTTTCGAAAAATCAAAAAAAAATCAGAAAAGATAAACTGACACAATCCAATACTGTTGCACCTGTTTTTTAGTGATCACATGATATTCATACTGACTGTGTCTATCAATTTTACCAATTCTATTTTTATAACTGATGTCTGGTTTAGAACCAGTCAAGGACTGATCCACCCTCCATACACACTTCCGTTGTGACTGTCTCCACCTGTTTATTTTTTGTTTGTTTAAAAAAGATATTAATTAAAGTTGCACTGCTACATCATAAATAAATTATTTTCTAGAAAGAAAAAAAAAACTAATGGAAAACACTGTACACTGTTCTCCATAAGACAATGGCAATACAAAAAAAAAAATCTTAAAAGTAAAATACGAGACATTTACTCTATTTGAGTAATTTAATCTGTTTCAGATATTTCAAATATTCATTACGTGGTCTGAGTATTAACTTTCATACCCCATCCAACCCCTTCTCCAAGAAGGGAAAACGGGGTTGGCTGGGTTATGAAATAAAACCTTAATTTCAGCTTAAAAGTTTGCATATTGTAAAATTAGATCCTTTAATAGGTAATTGTAAACAGGTTATCGCATTTTTTCAGTAAAAAATGTTTTAAACATGTTTAATTGTTGAAATATCTGTTATAAAATCCTGCTAATATAAGCTTTCCCATCGATTAATGGAATTAAGGCGGGACCACGTAATGATGTCAAAATCTATCTTATATACACAAAAGAAATTTTGATTAATTAACGCATCACTGTAGACTCAACAGTTTCAGACTTATAGTGAAGTGCATTTTAGAATTCCAACATTTTCCCGATGCTTTTTACAGTAAATAAAATGTTGTCCGAATTTAAGTAGGATTTACAACATCAGGCATGTCTTTAAAGGGACACTGTCCGTAAGTAAGCAGATATTGAGCATAACCAAATAACTGGCTGACTTTTATTCAGTGAAATGTATACACCCTAAGAAGTATGTAGGAATACATTCGTGAGTTTGAAAAAAAAAAAGTTTTAATTATTATATGTAAATAAAGTGGGACCCACAATATTTACCTTTTCTGCGATCACGTGACTTCCATTAGCGCATTAGGTTTTCACCACAGTATGTATTGCGAAATATGTATAGCCCGCATAGCTCAGACGGGAGCGTGGTCGACCACTTTACGCTCACGCACACTATTATTACGGCGAGTGTAATTTTAGTTTGGGCTGCGAGTTCAAACGCACAAAGCGGATTTACTATTTTTTGTACCGCGATTGAATTCCGTTAAACAATCTTGCTTTTAATTAGTAAATATTCAATAATGTTTAGTGTGTAGTGTTTGCGAACATAATTATTGCGTGTTTAATAAGCTAAAAGTTACGGACAGTGTCCCTTTAAAAAATATCTGTTAAAGTTTTGTGTTTTTTTAAAACTTAGGTTTTATGTTATGCAACTTTGAATAAAGAATAAAAGAAACAAACAATTATATATCAAAATCATTCCACAACGAATGGTCTCGTGTAGCTGTGACCTGAAATTACTAAATAAACTCTTTGTAATTATCAAAACATAAATACATAAAAGACTTTATTTTTTATTTTTGCATATTAGATAAAGATATCTGCATTTTAAATGTGCTCGAAAAAAGAAGTTTAAATGGACACATTGCAACCTTGAAATTTTTATCAAGCGTTAAAATTAGTTCGATTTTAAGAAATCCAGTATCATTTTGACTTTAAACCTGCTTGCATATAATTAAATAAAAAAGTCTGAGTTTTCATTTTGTCTTCTTTTATTCTATCAAATGTTTAAATATAGTATTGGTGCAATATTATCACCAGTTAGTAATATGCCAAAACAATTAGATTTATACCATTCTTATAATTAATATTAATGACTGGACAAATGGAAGTTATGTGAAAAACTAAGAGTAGAGACTAATCTGGACAAAGTTTGTGTATCAAAACATTTTAACTTCATAACTCCGCCAACAATTTGTAAACCAGAACGCGACGATGATATGCATAACTAGGGTTGTCGCTGATCATCCCTGCAAAGTTTCGTTGAAATCAGGCGAGGGGTTCAGAAGAAATAGTCAAGACAAAGTTTGTGTATTAAAACCTTTAAAGGGCCATAATTCTGCCAAAAATCATTCAACCGGAACACGCTGATGATTTGCTCAACTAGACCTGGAACTGATCATGTCTAAAAAGTTTCGATTAAATCTGGCCAGGGGTTCAGGATAACTAGTCGGGACAAAGTTTGTGTATTAAAATCTTTAAAGGGCCAGAACTCCACCAAAACCATTCAACCAGAACACGGTGATGATATGTACAACTAGCCTTGGTACAGATCATCCCCGCAAAGTTTCACTGAAATCCGGCAAAACGAAGGCCCTTTCGTCTTAACGAGGCAAAAATATAACATATTTCAGAAAATCAAGGGCCATAACTCTGATGTAAATGGTAAAGTTTCGTAAAGATCGGATGAAAAATGAAGGCCATATCGTCTTAACGATGCAAAATATAGAATTTTTAACTAAATCAAGGGCCATAACTCTGCTGTTACTGGACTGTTCTGGCTGTTTTCGACCCTGTCTGAGCTTTTATTAATATTAACAATCTGGTAAAGTTTCATAAAGATTGGATTAAAAATGAAGGTCCTATGGTCTTGAGGCAAAATATAGCATTTTTAACTAAATCAAGGGCCATAACTCCACTGTTACTGGTCCGACCTGGCTGGTTTTTGAACTTGTCTGAGCTTTCATTGATATTAACAATCTGGTAAAGTTTGGTAAAGATCAGATGAAAAATGAAGGCCCTATCGTCTTAACGAGGCAAAATATAACATTTTTAACTAAATCAAAGGGCCATAACTCTGCTGTTACTGGTCCGATCTGGCTGGTTTTCAAATTTGTCCGAGCTTTTATTGATATTAACAATCTGGTAAAGTTTCGTAAAGATCGGATGAAAAATGAAGGCCATATCGTCTTAACGATGCAAAATATAGCATTTTTAAGTAAATCAAGGGCCATAACTCTGCTGTTACTGGACTGTTCTGGCTGTTTTCGACCCTGTCCGAGCTTTTATTAATATTAACAATCTGGTAAAGTTTCATAAAGATTGGATTAAAAATGAAGGTCCTATGGTCTTGTGGCAAAATATAGCATTTTTAACTAAATCAAGGGCCATAACTCCACTGTTACTGGTCCGACCTGGCTGGTTTTTGAACTTGTCTGAGCTTTCATTGATATTAACAATCTGGTAAAGTTTGGTAAAGATCGGATGAAAAATGAAGGCCCTATCGTCTTAACGAGGCAAAATATAACATTTTTAACTAAATCAAGGGCCATAACTCTGCTGTTACTGGACTGTTCTGGCTGTTTTCGACCCTGTCCGAGCTTTTATTAATATTAACAATCTGGTAAAGTTTCATAAAGATTGGATTAAAAATGAAGGTCCTATGGTCTTGTGGCAAAATATAGCATTTTTAACTAAATCAAGGGCCATAACTCCACTGTTACTGGTCCGACCTGGCTGGTTTTTGAACTTGTCTGAGCTTTCATTGATATTAACAATCTGGTAAAGTTTGGTAAAGATCGGATGAAAAATGAAGGCCCTATCGTCTTAACGAGGCAAAATATAACATTTTTAACTAAATCAAAGGGCCATAACTCTGCTGTTGCTGGTCCGATCTGGCTGGTTTTCAAACTTATCCGAGCTTCCCATGACATTAACAATCTGGTAAAGTTTGGTAAAGATCGGATGATAAATGAAGGCCCTATAATAATAATAATAAATGCTTTATTTAATGATAGTAACTCAATTAAGTTATAACAATTGTTCTCCCTTGAGGCCATCAGATGAAGAAACATGTAACACACGCTGTTACTGGTCCGATCTGGCTGGTTTTCAAACTTTTCTGAGCTTTCATTGATAATAACAATCTGGTCGAGTTTGGTAAAGAACAGATGAAAAATGAAGGCCCTATCATCTTAACGAGGTAAAAGTTAACAGACGGACGGCGGACAGCTCGCCATCGCAAGCTTTTATACCACAAAACCGTTTATCAAAACTCTATCCAAGTGTCCTGATCATATAATAATGTATATGTGCTGATTAAAAGTTTGGATCCGTAACTGAATATGCGTAAAATGAATTATGAGTGGGTAAGTCTTAATTCGATGCTCCAGTTTTGGGGTTTGACTGTTTATATTGTGTCTATAGAGTTAGGATTCTCAAAATATGTTAGTAATATAAATACCTCGTCATCAGTAGGTTTAGAAACAGTGTACAAATGTTGTAACATTTAGCTGTTGTTGATGGAATAACTCCTTTAAGTATCTACTTTTTATATCATTTCTTACAAGAGGACCAGGACTACCTGCGCTTCTTACACAAGTTACATGACCACATCGTTTCCATGATTTTCCTTGTTTTATTTAGATGCATATAAAACAGATTTCAGAACAGAATTCTACAGGCAATTTTGTTTTCATTCCAGTCCTTTACTGTTTTGTAAAATGTACATGTACCAGTATATGAAATGTTGTAAACTATATTGTAGAAAAAAGAAAAAAAAAGCATTTCTTCTAGATACTTTTTAGATGAATGGAATTTTTGAGCTGAGTTAACTTTTTAAACTTGATGCCTTTTATTGATTAACTGGATCATGTGATCAGTGGTCATACGTTGATAAACGTTTATAATCTATAATCACACTTCTAATAGTTGATGATCAATTATGTTACGAAGAAAACAAAGGTTTCCAATACAATAACAGTTGTAGGAATTGAACATATGGACAAATTAACACATTTTTTAAAATTAATTTATAGTTCTACTTTTTGTGGTTGTATTGGGGACTGCCAACAGTAGCCGGTCAGTTAACCAAAGTAGGGTGGTACATCACCAGCCTGCCGCCTATTAAGGAAAGCCCTTTACAATATTTAGCAGCGACTCCCCACGCGGACATAGAAACAAAGTACTTACAAACACGTAGAAGGTCGCAGCTCCCGCAGACACATCTCTCACTTCATCCAGCTCGTGCTTGTCAAGCAGCTCCTTGGCACGCTTTGCCGCCGCCATGGAGATTTTGCTGGCATCACATTCGATACATCGTCTCTTCAGTCCCTCCTTGCCCGTCTTTCCTACCAGGGCCTGTACCGTCTTCCAGATCTGAAAGAAGTCAATAAATGCTGATTTTTCACATTCAACTTAAGGCTACACATGATCGCTTAAGCAACAAAACAGAAAGCCCAGCTATTGCACGAGTTAAAGCTATTAATTTACAAAAAATTAAGGAACACGTAAAGAGGCTCTATCTTATCTTTATGTCCACCAAATGATATTACTCAGTCATAAAGAGGACTATAAAATTGTTTCTGGCTCAAGGAATACCAGTCATTACTGAAAACAGTTGACTGAAAAGATCAGATTTTTTTCATTTGTATTTTAATAGAATAGCCGATACGGAAATTAGTTAATATTTTTTATGTTTAACCAAAGCACACTGCGCATGTCAAAGCCAATTGTAAATGAAATGTAAAAGGAATGGAATAAAAGCTAAAGGCAGGGCAGCGTTTTATTGTCAATATTTCAACCCAAGTTGTAACTATTTTGAACGGAAACCGATGAGAGATTCTAATGAAATGCCTTTTTAGACGAAACTAAAATTCCAAGATGTGCTGTTGAATTCATCAATATATGTTTCTCTTACCAACATCAAACGATGTTACTCAGATTGTTTTTCCTATTCATATATTTTAGTTGAGTGTCAAATACAGCCTGAATTCTTAGGAACTTACCATGAACCATGAACTGTCAATAATGTTCTTTAGTTGAAAAGAAACATTTGTTAGTTTTTTCAGTCCATTCCCCACCCACACCCCCTTCACACTCCCCGAATGAAAATCAGCCTACCTTGGTTTCTTTTTCATTATGACCAAGTATGAGGAAGGTTGCCGTCATGACGGTATGTACGACAGGCGGCGGGTTCTGGTAACTTCTTATCTCAGCCACAGTTGACTGCTTCAGCTCCAGGATTTCAGCCCGGATGCGCTGAATCTTCCGTAGACGAACCAAGATAGTATTTGCTTCAATGAGGTCTTTGGCGAGCTGGACTTCCAGACCATGCTTTTTGATTACATTGATTGCCTTTTCCAACTCGTCTAGTTCTCTTCTAGACATGGCTCTCCTTAAGTCTATAAAATTGAGTAAATAAAACAAGTAAGTAATTAAGTATGTCAGTGTTAATTCTATATTTGTAAATTCTATATTTATGGAGCTTAACTGAATTGGCAGAACAAACTTTCCTTGAGGCCCTCTGAAAAACATGTTTACAGTTATAAAACAATGTGTAGAGAAATTTATTATGCATCTATATTTGTAAATTCTATATTTACAGAGCCTAACTGAATTGGCAGAACACTCTGAAAAACATGTTAACAGTTATAAATCAGTGTGTAAAGAAAGTTATTATTCAGCTGCATATGAACTCTTCAACCTAATTAAAGGATGACCAAATAATTATGATTTATTCATCAGCGTTTGATAAAGCAAAGCAGGCAAAATACCTTGGTGTTGGTTGTACATAACGAAATAAAACAGGGTGCTATATAACAATACCTAAAGAAATAAAACAGTGGTATATTTAATCATATACATACATATTCGCAACAGGTAAATGTAAACATGTTAACAAATAAAAACGTTTCAAACTTTCAATGAATATTAAAAAACATGCATTGTTTATACAGGTCAAATATTTACTGGAAAAGAAAATATAAGCTCAAATTCTTTACATCCAGTGGAACAATAAAGCATACTAAAGCTTTGACACTGGGTAGGATTTTTTTAACAGTTCAGATTTTGGTATTGGTATCATGAAATTTCTGTTAGTAATTGATCTTAAAGTGATTGATGTGAATAGTGATACATTAAAGGTGTAGGTGAAATATAAAACTGCTGTTATTACAATGTTATAAATCGGTCTAAGAGAGTAAGACAGGTTAGCCTATAAATTCTTGCATACCGGACAAGGATATCCGTAATTTTACTGGGGCTAGATTATAAGAATCTTTCATGGGTATCCGGTGAAGATAGGGAATTCCAACTCGAGGTATAAGTGTTTTTATTGGAACCGAGGCTCTGCCGAGGTTCCGATTAAAACACTTATACCAAGGGTTGGAATTCCCTATCTGAACCGAATACCCATGATAGATTCTTTTTCTTGCATATCAGAGACACGTTGTGCATTCACGCCGTCAGCTACTAACGTTTTGCATGTTTTCCTGCATACCGGATGTTGGTGCGTGTGAATTTTATCTCGACCCTAGGGTGAGATCGAAATATCTAGCCCCGGTAAAATGATGGATATCCTTGTCAGGTATGCAAGAAAGAGTTATCTTCCATGTAGAAAACCCTATCTCACATGACTAGAAATGGGAGAAACTTACTATCCCTGGAGGTAATTTCCTTGAGCAGTCTCTCTGCCTTCTCCAGCTCCATGTCTTTGTCTTCAACCTTCTCCGTATGGAATTCATTGACTGTATACTCAAGTTTGAACTTGTCTTTATCCTTGATTGCCACTTTCAGGCTGTACCTGATACGCTTGTGCTTCATGTCTGCAATACAGAATAGAGACGTAACAAGGGCTCAACATGAAACTACATTATCGTGTTCTTTGTTTAATATATAGTTACATTGGTTCTGCATTAGACCCTTTGATATATTGAGGATCTTACATGAGTGTTTTGTTTCATATGGAAAACTATAAAAAAAAGTTGGGATATTTTTTTTGTTTATATTTAAAGAGTCTTTGCAAGTAAAGTTTAAAGGGACAATGTCCGTAGCTTTTAGCCTATAAAACACAAAATAATTACGTAGGTAAACATAACACACCAACCATTATTGCATATTTATTAAATACTAGACGGGTGTTCCGTGGGACACGTGTCGCCTCTCAGGGCTTTGTCTGACAGAATAACAAGGTTTTTTGGACCCAGATATTTAAAATGACCTTGACAAACTGAAAGAAATGATTAAGTTATAGTCAACGTTAAGTTTTCGTGACGGATTGACGGACGGACTGACGGACTGAAAAGCCGCCACAAAAAGTTGGATTTATTGTTTTGTTTCTATTTTAAGAGTCTTAACAAGTAAAGTTTAACGTAATATTATTCAACGAATATGTTTTTTTACATGAAAGGAACACCAATGTAATTTTTTTTTTATCATATGAAATCATTTACTTCAGTTATTTACTAAAATTAGCAGTAACTGGTGACATTCCCATTTATCAAAAACAATCGTGAGTCTAGAATATTATTGCTGCATATTGCATGAAGTCATTCGATGTTATTATATATATGTAATAACATCAAAACTCACGGAATATGAAATGAATTATGATGCCATGCAAACACTGTGTGACAGTTCATGTTCATAATACAAAATCTAAAAGTCACTCAAGTCTGCAAAGTTTTATCTAGATTGTTGAGCAATTTTAAAGGATGCTTTCTCTAATGTTACCTCTATGGAGTTTTATGAGCTTCTCTTCTTCGAGTTCTAGCTCTTGTCTTGTCTTCTCGTCTTTCGCCTCCTTTCTCCGCTGCCTTATACGCCTCAACGCTTCCTCAAACTCCTTCTCTTGTTGCTCCGAGTCCTGTATCGGGGACGCAAAATTATGACAAGTCAAGTAACATTGCAAAGTTTTACATCCATCATTAGAGATGTCTGAGATATTTAGTATTTAACGTGAATATAAAGGCAGTTACTCAGACTTTATCCTCAATCTCTATTTGAAAAATCTAAATATTTGATCATAATTTAGATTTAATGTATCCATATTGGTGTTTTAAAATCAGACAGCAGCAAAAGAAGATACATAGCTGTACACCAAAAAATAAAGCGTTTATTTGTATAAAGTACAAATAGGTTATATATCAGGTTGGAATGAGGATTGTGATGAGCAAAAAAATACAATACAATCATATCCTCGATCCTCGTTCAACTAAAAGCCATTTCACTTGCCGTTGGGGAAGTTATTCCTCCAACTGGGAACAACATGTAGCTATTTCCTTCGCCACTGCCAACTAATAAAAGCATGTTATGGAATACCTAACATACAGACGAAAGTACAGACAATATGTTTTTTTTTTTTTTTTTTTTACCTCAAGTTGTTTGTCCACATCTTTATATTTTTCTGCATCTTCTTTTCTTCTTCGTTCTTCCTCCTCCCTATTCCTTTCTTCCAAGTCTCTAAGTCTCCTTTCCTCCTAAAGTTTAGTAAAGAGAATGTTGATATATTTGTAAAGAAGTTCTTTTAAGGGAGTTCAAAACTAGAGGCCCAAGAGGGCCTGTAGCGCTCTAGAAGCTGCATGGTGGCCATGGTAATATATCTCACTGACAAATTTAAAATTATTTATAACATTTTCACTGTGAAAGATTGGGATTTCTCAGTGAAAAAATATTCATAATCGCTAAATAATATTAACTAACTCCGAACACAAAAATAAATAACTGTAACGCTGAGTTATGACGTCAATGCAGTGGTGCTGACGTCGACGTCATCCGCCGATAACGTTCATTAACACGAATAATTTTGGTTTAAATCGTTCATAAACTGATTTAAAATGTAATAGATTATTTAACTGCTGTGTTGGATTATAGGGAAATTCTTCACTCGATGACAGACATGTTTTGTTTTCTCACTCACTGGCATACACTTGTTCGTGAAAAGAACAACACGTCTATCATCTCATGAAGAATTTCCCTATAATCGATCCAAGCAGTTAAATAATGTATATATATTGTTTGACAAATTTGGTGGAATAAAGTGAAAAACAAAGTATTACTATCCATGCTCCTATACTTTTTAAAAACTTGACTGAGCTTTGATTCTTTTATGGAAAATAAATTTTGAACAAGGATGGCAAAGATCTGATAAATAAATACAGGAACTAGAGTGTTAACAAACATTTTTAAAAGCCATAACTCCGTTGTTTCTTGTCTGATACTCATATCGCTAGTATGTTTAACTTGTCCCACTTTTGGACGCAAAATGAAGGTGCTAGTGTTGACAACAAAAAATTAACAGGCGACGGATGGACTGACGACGGACAACAGACCATGGCCTAAGCCCTAATGGAAAATGGTGAAAGAATTATCGAAATTAGATGATAAACAAAGATGACACGACCATTTGGGGATTGATCAATTTCACGGGAAGTCGGCAATTTCAGGTGATTCAGGAATAACAATAACAGCACTCTTTTTGGGAAGGCTGTGGTCCAGTGGTAGAGCGTTTGTCCCAGGATCGACAAGTCGTTGGTTCGACCCCAGCCATGACTATATGTGTTGTGCCTCTGAGACACTTTATCTGCATTTGCTTAGTACTGGTTCTACCCAGGAAGACATCGAGAGTGATTAAAATAAGTTCAGAGAGCTTTCATTTCAATCGATGTAAAATAAGTTTAAACGAATAAAAATGTAAACATAAATATATTTGTCCACCTGACTTGTCCACCTAGACAACTGTCAAGAAATCTTACCTCTTCTTCCCTCCTCTTTTCTTCATTTCTACGTTCCTCTGGAAGAGAAAGACAGAGACAGTTAATAACAACCAACCATTCTGACAGTGTATATTTGACTCACATGTGCTTCTTTTCAATAAAACCCTAAGTCTCTAACTCTAACTGGATATACTATTTCTGAGACTGAGTGTAATGATCCCTGATTCCCTGATGGAGCAGAAACGCAGGGCTTTTCTTAATAGCCGGTAGCAGGTTATGTACTCATTTATCCTCCTACTTTTGTTACCTGACCGGCTACTTTTAGCAGTCCTCAATAAAACAACGAAGGAAGAACTACAGATTACCTGCCTAGTTTTAAAAACTTTTCATTTACTCAAATAAAACTATCACTGAAGATAATGAATACCCCTGCTTAAATTCTAAGTCAAACAAAGGGCCATAATTCTGTAATAAATTATGCAATCAAAAATCATTTAAATGGGTACATAGAGGGACATAATGTCATCAGTTGTTATGTGTATATGAAGTTTGGGAACAACCCATCCATAACTGTTTGAGGAATGAAAGTAATAAAACTGTGTTGCAAGACGAGACAAATATGTGTTACACAATGGGACGCGGCCCTTTTGAAAGCGGTGGTATAAAACAGAGGAAAACTTTGCAACAACATCCATCATCATCCACACTAATGGTAAGATGTATTGGAGTTAACACTGAATTAATGAGATTTTTAGAAAAAAATATGTTAATGGCAAAATGGTTAATGCAATAATTTTTGTTATTAAGTCAACAACACAAAATATAAACTTTGTAGCATGTTGAACACATGTTCTGTAAGTAGTCCTTATTTAGCTCTCTCGCACTTTGGGTTTTCCCAGTCACATGATTCAGGGCTACAAACATCACTTCTTCATATTGCACATGTTGCGAATCCCGAAATCCAGTGTCAGATAATATTTACTTTTCCATAAATACATACATTGTGTCTGCATTTTCATATTTTCAATCAGCAGTCCGCGATGTTTGTTTTTATTGAAAGTTTCTAGTATGGAGCAGATGTGTTTGTACCCCACTGTACAAGAATTCAAGACTGAAATATTGTTTAATGGCAACACATTGTCTTACCTGTAGATTATTTTGAGCAACCCCAGAAAGAGAGCAATACATAAGAATCCGGTAACTGTTAACCTATTATTACAGTAGGTTCATATAGTTCTTCAACGTATTCTGCCCGTTTTATGTCTTCACATGACAAAGCTGGGGGAATTGTCATGCACATGGACACACCAAAGTAACCCAGCAGAGTCTTTAGGCAAGACACTTCCCCTAGCCTCGTCCATCTAATGATGATGTAAACTTAGAGTTCAGGAATAAATCTATTCAATTTTATCGACAGTAGAGACACCTACCTTCTTCTTCCATCATTTTCCTCCTGGCTTCATCCTCCTGTCTGTTCTTCTCCTGCAGATTGTATAAAACAGATGGATGAGAACTACATTTACTTTAATAGGGAAATTCACTATTACACTGTACAATCTTCTCTCAGTCACTCAGGTTGTATATTTTAATTTTAACTTTTGACAGCTTAACAGCTATGCCTCCAGCAGATTCAAACCTGGATTGTGCTTATAGAAAGTAGATGACTTTATGACTAAAGATTGTAGGCATTCTAGTACACAGGTAATTTTGCTAAATATAAAAATAAGATTGCATTCTTGAGTACATATGACTCTCATATGATTTTTATATAAAATGAGCCACATATGAATCTCATATAAAATATATCATATTATATTTATATAATAGGAGTTTTATATGTCTTGTGTATATATAAAAACAAAAAATCAGAATCTGTCGAAAAGAATAAAGGAACCAATAAAATTCACAATTCTTATATACAGAACTGATAAAATAAATAGGTATAAATTCTGTAAGAAAAAATTGAATAAAAATCTAAAATTAAATCAAATAGACAACAATTATGTTGAAAATGTTGAACAAAATGAGTTATCATATTTAAAAAAAAATACAAAGTTGTACATCAGGCTTATTCCAGTTTTTTTTTTTTTAAAAAATGTTTTAATTCATGATAAACATGCATGCTATATCAAAATATGGCGTTAGTGCTGTGTTCTCCATTCATGAAAGGTGAATTTACTAATGCAATTGTTCTTAAAAGGACACACTGCAATTTTGAAGCTTTTATCAAAAATAACAATAAGCATCTTGATTTATTAATGCAGTATCATTTTGATTTTAAACGTGCTTGCAAATAAATAAAATGTTAAATTTTGATTTTTTCTACTTATTCTACCATAGGTATAAACATATTGGTGCAATATGATCACTAGTTAGTGATATGCAAAAATAGTTCACTTTATATTATTCTTATAATTAATATTAATGACTGAACAAATGCAAGTTATGTGAAAAACTAACGGGAAGCCTCGAGTTTTTAAAAAATCAAGATTGCCGTGTGTCCCTTTAAAAGACTTCAATTAACCCTGGTGTGTAGCCTACAATTGCACACCTTATGAAGTAGAATGACTTTTATTATAACGTAAGAGTCGTTTTTAAGCTCATTACTTTTGAGCCCTTTTGAATTTATTTATTTTTTACAATTTAATGCCTGATGTACCCCCATTAAAGTATTAAAAAGCATACATAATTTGTGTCATACAATATGTTTAACATTCTCACAACACCGTTAAAGCGTCCCTTTAATCCATTAAACTCTCCAATCAAATGTAATCTGACTCTCAGAATGCTGTTATATTAATTATGTAAGAAATACACGAAGGTCTCCATTTATATATATACTCTGTAAAAGAAGTTTTGGACCATGGCAGTGTTCCAACCCGTACAATGATCGCTGAACCTTGACATTTGACCATAACCCTTATTATCTCAGTTGATAATTCACAATAGATCAACAATCAACAATAATTATCGTTTACAATGAAAGTTTGCGAAAAAATAATAATCTTTTTATTGGTTACTCGAATGTGTCCGTAACTGTTACTTTTAATGGACTTTGCAACATTTTTTACAGATCCTTTGTGTGTTCGCGATATTTTTTTAAAATCTAAACTTGTTTGGAATTTAACGTTTCTGGTACCAAATTAACCGGGTAGGGTAGACCTTGGTTACTAAAAAAAGATACTTAAACTTTGTCCACTAGTTTTATTTTTATATGATTTTATATACCCTGGTCCAAAACTTTTTTTTACCAAGTATAGTACATATATATAGTCGAGGATGAATCCAACTATCGTGGATGAGGTATCCAGTAGAGGTATCACAGAATTTATCTAAAAGGAAATGCTATTACAGAAGAAAAGAAAGAGTAAAGACAGGTTTGGGTGTGTGTACATACTGCCAGTGATATAGATGAATTACAATGTAGAATAAAACTTCATATTTTCACTGCAGTGAGATATACTCTTATATTTTCACTGCAGTGAGATAAGACACTTATAATGTCACTGCAGTGAGATATACACTCTTTTATTATCCACTGCCAAAGGCAGAGGACTATTGAATTTGCATTTCCATCTTTCCTTCGCCCATTTCGTTTTCGACCAATAACTTTAATATTTATATTCCAATCTTAATGAAACTTTAGGACAATGTTTATGGCCATAATATCTAGATCAAGTTCAATATCCAGCCAGATTGCACCCATAATGCCAGAGTTATAGCCCTTGGATTTTTTCAATTGAAGATTTTTGCTGTTTCCGCTTAATAACTTTAATAGTTATAATCCAATCTTGATGGAACGTGTGGTCAGTGTTTATGAGCATATTATCTCGGCCAAGTTCGATAACCATCCAGATTGCATATATCATTTCGGAGTTATGGCCCTTTGATTTTTAAAAATTGATTATTTTTACGGTTTCTGCTCAGTTACTTCAACATTTATAATCCACTCATGATGAAACATGGGGCAATGTTTATGGCAATACTATCTCAGACAAGTTTGATAACCAGCCAGATCGCACCTATCATGCTGGAATTATGGCCCTTGGAGTTTTGAAAATGTTGCGGTTTTTGCTCACTTATGTTAACATTTATAATCCACTCATGATGAAACATGGGGCAATGTTTATGGCAATAATATCTGAGACAAGTTTGATAACCAGCCAGATCGCACCTATCATGCTGGAATTATGGCCCTTGGAGTTTTGAAAATGTTGCGTTTTTTGCTCAATTATGTTAAGATTTATAATCCAACCTTGATGAAACGTGAGGTCAATGTTTATGGGCATAATATCACGGTCAGGCATGATAACCAGCCATCTTCCATATATCATGTTGGAGTTATGGTCCATTAATTTTTACAAATTGATGATTTTTGTGGTCCTTTGATTTTTAAAAATTGATAGATTTTTGTGGTTTATAGCAGTTATACCTCGTGTTGGAATTCCCCTATCTTCACCGGATATCCATGAAAGATTCTGATAATCTTCAAAATCCCTCAACTGTGCAAAAGTGACGGACAGGATGCAAACATACCTACCGATGAACTCTGACCCCAGTGTGACCTTAACCTTTGAATGGAAGTTGTTCGCGACACATCATCCTGCTGGTACCAACCTTCTGTAACTTATCGTCAATATCTATCCATTGACTCAAAAGTTAGTCAACCAGAAAACTTTCAGATATCTGGGTTTAATTGGTAGGTACTCCCTTTCTAAGGTGAATGTAGTGGTATTCATCTGCTGACTAGGGAGTTTAACTGGTAGGGGACTAATAAAGCATTTAAGTCACAGAGACCCATTTTTGTATGACTACATTTTACTTATTACCATTGTAAAATACGTCAGTTTAACTTTAGGACTTTTTTACTGTTCAAAAATATCTGTACACTGGAATTATTACAAAAATACAGCATAGCTATACTGCCGTTTTGTGTTATTAACTTATGTTTTGACATTGAACATGATCGAAAGGTTAAAGAACTGATTAAAGGAGAAAAAGGCTGAAAAGAAAAGGGAGACAACCAAGATACCGGCAAACAGAACTGCACACGTTCTAAACCAGCTGAAAGAACCCTCTGGGATGACCTGTGTGACATTATAGTATCTGTTAAGTTTGATAACTGGTTATTAAATGTTTTTAGACGAGAATGACAAATGTGCCTGTACAATCACGAAATATAAACAATCATGGATACATACATACATACGACGACCAAGATTCGAAGTCATAGCTTACCCCTTTGCGATTTGATCCCTTCTGTAAGAAATGTGTTAGCTTGAAATTAAGTCAATGCAGTTTAAAGAAATATTGAACACAATGCATCCAGCGTACCATAACCGCTTACTGATCTAGTACTTTCATTTGTAAGGCATCTAAAATGAATGCAATTATTAAAGTGGACAGTCTGGCATAAATAAAACCTTATGTATTACACTAATTGTAATGAAACCTATATGGATATACATGCATAACAGAACACTCAACCTTTAACCACTTCCAAAATGGTAAAAATTCAACCAGTGCAAATAATAGTCGATATGTTAAAAATATTGTCAGAGCATTTTTAACATATTACAAACACACACACACACACACACTATGTACAACACAAGCTTTTGATCACAGTGTCTTTTTTTGGTTTTTGGGGAATGGTGGCAGGTCCCATCAAAGGGGTGGTGGGAATTTGCATTGTAAACCTAAAATCGGGGGGAAATATTTTTGTATTTTTTATAAGCCTTTCATTTAATACTAATCTTACAATCAAGAACACTGATGGACATGTTATGGGTGGTCAACTAAAAAACAACATTTAAAAGTAAAAAAAGAGATTTTTTTAGAGGATTTTAGAGGGAAAAAAAAAACACTTTTGGGCAGTGGGAATGGGGCAGATTTTCGCCGAATATTTTGGGTAAAAAAACAACACTGGATCAAAAACCAGTATTTGTTCAAACACATGCTACATACATGTTCACACACCACAGATAAGTTGTGACCCATTTTGCTAGTGCATATAAAGCAAGTTCATTTTACAATAGTTAAATTCTGACCCCCTCTTACTCCACGTGCCTAGCGGGCCAAGTTGTGCTAATATCAAGAACATGCATTCATTGACAAATATCTTAAAATTCACACCCAGCCCCTGCACTGCATGATAATGTGTGCATGTCAAACGGTGCTGAGATGTAACCACCTTATCTTTCAAACCCTCTGGATCGTTATCACCTTCAACTACGGATGGATTAATCGGATTATCCGATTCAACAAATTTCTGCGCTTCCTGTTGATGGAGGAAAATTTATATAACAGTTATCAAATTTATAGTAAATTAACGTGACACACGGCAATCATGACTTTTGTAAGACTCGAGGCATTCCATTAGTTTTTCTTCATGACCTGCATATTCGCAAATCATTTTTAACAATTGTTTGAATAGTCCAAAGCAAACTGTTTTTCCATATTATTAATTGTTCATTATATTGCACCAATAATATATTTAAACCTGTTTACAAAGAAAAATTTCAAACTTCAAATTGTATTTATTTATATGCAAGCAGATTTAAACTCAGAATAGTACTGGATTAATAAAATCGAGGTGATAGTTTTGATTCTTGATCCTACTGCAAGATTGCCGTGTATCCCTTTAAAGAAGATGAACACCCTACCTGACTATAGTTTGATTTCAATACCTATCAATTATTCTGGACTGGACACACAGAGTCACTTACTCTGATAAAAAAAAATAGCATATAACAACATACTGCATTTGTCAGAGTATAGCACACACTTTTTTACTCAGATTTTTGGCTTAAAGAAGGTGCATGTTACATAAGAAATCTAATTTCTCCCTTTTATCTAGCCAAAATAATCAAGCCAAGTTATCGGTTGAAGGCCAGATAATAAAAGCAATCAGCTGTTTATGAGCTCTGTATACTGAAATATCAAACAATCACCAATTGTTCGGGGTGCTTGTTTCAGTCAAAGGTTTTTCGGCAGTAACATGAGCAATTTTAATAATATGTACATAAAGTATATATCATTAAAACTGAAATTGTCAGTGGTAAAAAAAACTACATTAGTTTTGAAAATCGGTTGAGAAATAAATAGAATCTCACCATATCTTGCTCCAAAAAAAACACAAGAGGTCAATGACATTGAAGCTCTACTGATAGGTTTTGATAGCTAAGTATTCCTGTGAAGTTTCATGATGGCAGCCATATTTAATGTTGAATCAAAATAATTTTCAGTAAGGACCAACATCATGTCATGCTGATCATTTTAGAGAAAGTCCAATATCAATATCACTTATAGTTTTCAAGAAGTAGTCGCTACAAACTTATTTTGTAAACATTTCTAAAAGGGCCTTAATGAATAAAAAATTGCCCATCTAAGAGAACATATTCTACTTCAGAAAACTTAGCAAGTCTTCTGTTCCCCATATTTATAATATATACAAAAAAACATACCAAAACCCATTCTACAAATTTTTAACCTTGACATATTAATATACATGTTTTGTTTTATATGTATCAGACAATATGTATTAAGATATCTGAATAAATGGGTTATCAGAAGATAACTGAAAAAAACAAAAAAAAAACAACAACAAAAAAACAACTTATTTTTAGCTGTGGTGGCCATCTTGAATTTCCGGCAAATTTTGCAAGGATCAACTAGACAGCAAGAGCAACATTCCTGTGAAGTTTCGTGAAAATTGGTCAAGTAGTTTCAGAGGAGTAGTCGCTACAAAAAAAATTCACAGACAGACGGACGCCGGACCATTTGGATCAGTAGAGTTAAGAAAAAAAGCAAAAAAGCAAAATGCCCACCGACCTACCCTATTTTTTAGAACATGCAATAGGAAACACACCTATTTTTTTTTTTGGCCTAAGCAGAGTTCATCTTAAGTCATAAGAGTAATAAGACCAAAAGGTATGTAAACATTTTACACATTTGAGATCTTGACATCTTTTTAAAAATAAAGCTTTCTTTAATAGTTTTTGAACCAATTTTTCATCATTTTATGTTTTTAATTTTGTAATTACACATAATGTAAATAAAACATGGGAATACTTTTTACATTGAACCTTTCATACTGCATTGTCATCCAGTGAAACAAAGCTTTGTGAATGCCAACATGTCATATGTTGAAGAGTTAGACATGCAACATTTTTGCATTCTATAATTTCTCAAAATACTGAAAACTGTATTGTGAAGCTTAAAAGCCCAAATACTAATTACAGTATTTCAAATTTTAGACATACAACATTATTCTTTTTATTACTGGATAAATAGCGCATTTGACTGGGATGGTAAATATGTTGCGTTTGAAGTCTTCTCGTCACTCACCACTGTCAGTTTGAATCCCACTGGGAGCTCGACTTGTAAGTGAGAAAGTGTTGATTCTTATGGATTGCGGGAGGTGTACAGTACTAGTTCTACCCCGAGAAAAAATGAGTGGTCTGCCTCCACCATGATAAAAATTGACCATCATAACACCTTTTAACCAACATTACTGGACCTATGAAAAACAAGAAATTAGAAGCTGATGCATCTAGTCAGTCTGCATCTTAAATATACAAAAATTCCAAATACCAGTAACCACCATTTAGCTCTAATATCTTGGTATATCTACAATCTAGTCAGTCTGCATTGTATATATGCAAAAATTCCAAATACCAGTAACCACCAATTAGCTCTAATATCTTGGTATATCTACAATCTAATCAGTCTGCATCTTAAATATGCAAAAATTCCAAATACCAGTAACCACCATTTAGCTCTAATATCTTGGTATATCTACAATCTAGTCAGTCTGCATCTTAAATATGCAAAAATGCCAAATACATGTAACCACCATTTTGCTCTGCTATCTTGGTATATCTACAATAAAGTTCAAAATAGATTCACAGAGCATACATGTACATATCGGGGCTCTCCCCAAAGTCAGCTCTACACACATGTATGAAAGCACGGCCATCAGGGTCCATGTTACCAACATCCATAATACAAAAGATGAAAAGTGCCATATTTAAGGGCTGGGCAGGGTATATTACCATGTTTAGAGCTGAATAAACAGCATTAGGGGTCAGTTCAACAGCGGGTTCAGTGATGTTTACATGTCAAACTTAATTTTACTGGAGTGCCCCCAAAATGTGGGTGAGAACCCCATGTACATGTAGCCCTTCAGTCCAAGACATTACCTCCTCCCTTTTTCTCTTTTCATCTTCTTTCAGTCTCCTCAACCTTTCTTTCTCTTTTCTTGCTTCTTCCTCTGCCTGCTGTTCTCTGCGTAGGCGTTCTGTAAAATATTTTAACACTTACCGGTAATACGCAGTTGCATTTACTTATTAACAAACAAACATGCATCAAAAACAAAATGTGACATATACAATGGTTGAATCAGGAAAATACAATAAGTTTAGCAGTTACCTCGTTACTTTGTGTGCCACATTTTGTATTTATTAGTAAAAGACATTATGCTATGGCGGCAAAAAGTGAACAGTTCAACTCCGAATGCAGAGATCAAAAGTTTGAGCTACACCGCACTATTGGGTCCCCTTTGTTGTGTCCCTGGTATGACACTTCCCTAGCTCATCTATCAGATGGGGATATAATGAGACCTCCCATTTATCAGAGTCTAATCTCTGAGCATGTTTAAAAACCATTCATAATTTTCCATTACAAAGATGTTGAGATTTAATCTTATTTTCAGTAGGTGATAAAATTTGTACTACTCGGTTTTAATCCTTAGGTTCTATAGTAAAATAAAAATCTTTGGCAGAGTAAAAAGACAATAATTTTCAAGATTTTGATTTTGAAAGATACATATACTGAATCAATTTGCATGAATGTACATGAAATATGCAGGTTTTTAAAAGAATCCCACCGTAGATACCTTAATTTTAACAGTAAACTTGGTTGAACACCAAGGATAAAGACCGAGTTTATCACCTACTAGAATGTATTGGTATGTCTTATTTCTGGTCACTGATTGGTCAGTTTTTTTTGATGATGCTCTATCAAAAGTATAAATAGGAATGTATTTCATAGTAAGAGTAGAGGACAGTTCCTATTTGCCTATGCATCCTTCTCTTCTGCCTGGGGTGGCTTTAAATATTGAAAGCTATAATAATAAGCTGATAATTTGTTAAACAACATTTCAAGTATTGCCTAGCAAATTTAATGCACACACAAGATCTATGATTTTCAAAGAAAGAACAAAATAGAATTTAAATAGAGAGAAGAAAGGATGTGGGGCAACACAGTCCGTAGCGCACTTGCTTTTCGCCCATGTTACCCAAGTTCTTTGCCAGTGAGAAGGTATGGTGGTCGCCCGCACAGACATGTGGGTTTTCCCGAAGTAATGTCTAAAGAAAAATAAGATGGCTTGATAAGAGCCAGCAGAATCTACCTTGTCTCTCCCTGTCCTCTTCATCCTTATCAAAGACAACATCTAGGCTGCTCTTCACATTACACAACAACACCTCGATCTCCGGTAGGGACACGCGGCTCCCTGGCACGGCACGCTTGCGTAGGAAATCTGCCCACTTACGACGAGAGAAGTTCTTCCCGTGTATTGCCTGCACCATCCATCTGTTAGAATTAATGTTTATTTCAAATTAAAAAAATTAAAGATTTGTACCTTTCGGATTTTGATTATGACAATAGGAGTGGTATGGTTTTATCATAGTATTCATGTTCAAATCAAAAGCAGTGTTTTTTTACTTCTATATTTTGGGAACATAGCCCATACCGTCAGATTTGGGAATTACAGCACGATTTTTCATGAAATTGGGAAACAAAACAACAAAACATTCATTTCATAATTGTATCTTTCTTCATACTGTTTACAGTAAAACATGATCAACAGCGGCATTTAAAAGCATTTCATACTCACTACTTGTCAAACTTTTGATACTTTTCTGTGTGTTTTTCTTTTCCTTCTTTCAGTTGGGAATTTTTGTCTCAAAATTGGGAAAATATATGTTTTGGCATTGGGAATATGCGATATCCCAATATCGGCTATAAAAACAGCCTAAAAAACACTGAAAAGGGTGTGGAGGGATCTTGAAAAATTATGGGATTCTATCAAAATGCAAATACTAGAAGGATGTTCCATAGAACACTTGTGTTGCCTGTTATAAGCTTATTATAAGGTTGCAGGTTTTAAGAAAAGGGACAAAACTCTGCTGAAATGAAAATCGGAGTTATTGGAATTCCTTGAGATAACATGAAGATGTGTGTAAAGTTTAATGAACATAGGTCAACTAACGGTCAAGGTTAGGTTGCAGGTTAAAGTGTAACGGACGATGACAGAAAGTGTTTGCCATGCTACGCAGGCTACACAAAAACCACCTTACTATGCGTTTAAAATGCAAATTAACTGTGCATAAGCACTAAGCTAGGCCCCATGATCTGTCCAATTAAAATGAAATAGATTGGTCTGGGCATATCAACGACTCGGCTAGTTTTGCTAAACAAACCTTAATAAAATTAACACATATGCTTTAAGGCTATAGTTAATTCTAGCATTGTGACTGAAGTAAATGTTTATTAAATTATGTACAACTGCTAGTAATATGAACCTGACCTCATACATGTCATATGAATTAATATTTATGATTTATCAACAACAACCCAATGAGTTGTGTGGAATTTTGCAGACCAAAAATGTTCAATTATTAACCAGAAGGTTACATGCAAATGAGTTTAATGCATACGCTGCACATTTCATATGAAACTGAAGCACATTTGTGTGGTTTTCATTTGTAGTTTAATTGACACCAATCAATTTTCCAGATCGGCTCTAATCCCTTAAATTTGGAACTAAATATATTCCAGTTATAATTTATATGTATGAATTAAAGGGAATGTAGCGACACAGCCAAAGCATCTTTATTATTGCGAGTTATGAAAACTTAAATAACCGTGAAAGAATTATCAAAATCGGATTTTAAACAAAGAAGATATGATCATTTGAAGGTTCTTTTGAAACAGATATGGAAGCTGCCATTTTGAGAGCTATGATATCACAGTTCTAAATGACCATGTATGGAATATTTATAAGTATGAGCATTTACTGATTTATAGAAAAAAATTACAGCAACTGTATTAAAAATATGTATCCTTAATCATGATCATGTTAATGGCAATAATGCTCCATATATCATTTGTAACCGATTTTGCATTAATTTGCATTGATTATCTTCGCTTTAAATTATATTTATCAATATTCTATATATTGCAATTTGTAAGTATGACATCATAGTTCTCAAAATGGTGGCTCCCATATCAGTTTTAGAACAACCTTCAAATGTTCATATCTTTTTTTTTATCATCTGATTTTGATAATTCTGTCATATTTTCCCAAATGTTTCAGATCTCTCAATAATAGAGCTTGTTTGGCTGTGTTGCCCCATCCCTTTAACTATTTGCATTCATTTGGTAAAATAGGAATGTCAGTGTCATTTGGTAAATAGGAATGTCAGTGTCATTTGGTAAAATAGGAATGTCAGTGTCATTTGGTAAATAGGAATGTCAGTGTCATTTGGTAAAATAGGAATGTCAGTGTCATTTGGTAAAATAGGAATGTCAGTGTCATTTGGTAAAATAGGAATGTCAGTGTCATTTGGTAAAATAGGAATGTCAGTGTCATTTGGTAAATAGGAATGTCAGTGTCATTTGGTAAATAGGAATGTCAGTGTCATTTGGTAAATAGGAATGTCAGTGTCATTTGGTAAAATAGGAATGTCAGTGTCATTTGGTAAATAGGAATGTCAGTGTCATTTGGTAAAATAGGAATGTCAGTGTCATTTGGTAAATAGGAATGTCAGTGTCATTTGGTAAATAGGAATGTCAGTGTCATTTGGTAAAATAGGAATGTCAGTGTCATTTGGTAAAATAGGAATGTCAGTGTCATTTGGTAAATAGGAATGTCAGTGTCATTTGGTAAATAGGAATGTCAGTGTCATTTGGTACAATAGGAATGTCAGTGTCATTTGGTAAATAGGAATGTCAGTGTCATTTGGTAAATAGGAATGTCAGTGTCATTTGGTAAAATAGGAATGTCAGTGTCATTTGGTAAATAGGAATGTCAGTGTCATTTGGTAAAATAGGAATGTCAGTGTCATTTGGTAAAATAGGAATGTCAGTGTCATTTGGTAAAATAGGAATGTCAGTGTCATTTGGTAAAATAGGAATGTCAGTGTCATTTGGTAAATAGGAATGTCAGTGTCATTTGGTAAATAGGAATGTCAGTGTCATTTGGTAAAATAGGAATGTCAGTGTCTAATTAAGAAATTCCTCACCAGCATGATCTGATATATTTCTGTATTTTTTTTTTTTTACTTTCTGATAATCCTTTTAATGCTTTATTTAATAATTAATAAAATGGAAATGATGCTTTGAATGTTATTTATTGTTCAAACATTCTATAGCATGCTTAACACAATGAATTAAGGTTTAGCTATCCCTCTATAAACCAATTACAGTAACGGAGAAGTTCTCTGTCTCAACATTTACAACTTAATTTGCTTTCCTCAATTTAAAGAAACTAACACGCAAAATAACGGCAAAATTATATTACAAAACCGTTTATCAAAACTCAATCCAGGTGTTCAGCTCATATAATAATATTTATGTGCCGATTAAAAGTATAGTTTTTATCACTGATTCTTAAAATAAATGTGACTGAATATGCGTAAAATGAAGTACGAGTTGATAACTCTTAATTTGGTGCTCCAGTTTTGGGGTTTGGCCTTGTTGGTTAAAGCCGTTTATATTGTGCGAATAGAGTTTGGATTCTCAAAATATGTAAGATTTATATATACCTTGTCGTTAGTAGGTTTAGAAACGTTGAACATGTGTTGTAAAATTTGCCTGTTGATGGCAGGATAGGGACTTTAAAAAACCCTGTGTATTCAAATATATGCCAACGGTTCAACACGAGACTATCGTAACTTGTGCTTTACTTATATATAATTACACTTGTTCACCCTTGAAACATTTAGTTATGACACCTTTGCTTACCTAGCTTGATCCTCAGTGATGATGTCCCTCTGCTCTCTATCCAACACGGAGAACTCCCATCTAAGATCTTGCATCAGGAAGTAACGCCTGTCCATTTCTTGTAGAATATCATACAGTTCATTTAGTGTACATGTGTCTCGAGCTGCACAGACATACTTCATACTGGCAAGAACCTGAAGTGAATACAACATGAATAATGTGTAATCTTAAAAGGACATATATATGGCAATCTATATTTTTACACTCGTGGCATCCCACTAGTTTCAATACATAACATTCATTATTCAATCATTAATATTAACTACACTCAATACAAAAAGAATCGGAATTATTTTTTTCATGGTTATGGTGTTGGTGGAAATAAAACTGTATGTTCCATACATTCAATGGGTTAATTGTGTCCTTGTCAAGGTCAAAAACTGACCATGTAAATTTCTCTTTCGCCTGAGTAACCACGACTAAGCAAATCACATTTCCACGTGTGCACGGTATGCACGAGCTACCTGAGCAATTGAATACATGTATTGGTGTAGCCCACGAATCGGCATGATTGAAAAACAAGTTTTATTTGGCCAGGGTATAGTTATAACCATGCCACGTCTTAGCGAAGACGTCAGGAACCAAGCAATTGGAATGCTTCAAGCTGGCGTCGCGAAGACACAAGTCCCACGTCACATTAATTGTCATGTTAGCAGTATAACGCGTCTCCAGCGTCGTTACAACACGTTTGGCAACGTGAAAGACCTACCAAAGTCCGGCCGTCCCAGAGTAACTACCAGACGTCAGGACGTCAATGTGAGGTTCAGACACCTGCGCAATCGGTTCTTGCCAGCAACAGACACAGCCAGACGGACGGTGGGCACTCATAGGTAAGTTAAAACATCATTATCTTTCAACAATTCCATAAATTGTAACAAAAATCATAAACTTTACTTTTCATATTTTTTTTGCATTTTAATAAGATGATGCGTTACTTTTTAGGCACAGTATCCACGCGAATACAGTGCGGAACCACCTGAGGGCAGCAGGTCTGAAGTGCCGACGTCCAAAAAAGTTGGGGATCCTCACAAACAAGAACGTCTGCGATGGGCACGGGCACATTTGAGATTCACTAGGCGTCAGTGGAGCCGGGTCTTGTTTAATGATGAATCGAAGATAGTGTTAAGTAGAGCCGATGGTAGAGTGCGCGTGTGTAGACACGGAGGAGAACGTCACAGCGAAGCCAACATCCAACAGTTCAACAGGTGGGGTGGTGGGTCAATTCATGTGTGGGCGGGAATTACCCAGTTCGGCCAAACGGACCTTATTGTCTTCAACCGGAATGTCAACGCTCTGACTTACGTGCAGAATGTCCTGGCGCCTGTCATCGTGCCCTTCATGAACCAACACTACCATGGGCACGGGACATGACAATGCCCGTCCGCACACGGCACTCCATACGTGAAACTTCCTCGCCGCGAACAACATCAACGTGCTCGATTGGCCTGCCATGTCGCCTGACATGGCACCAATTGAACACATGTGGGACAAACTCAAGAGGAGGATCTACACCCGGTACCAGCACCACAGACTGTGGCAGAGCTCCAACAGGCAGCCATGCAGGAGTGGTGGAATATCCCACAGGCAGTAATAGCCCGAGTTATCACCTCAATGCGCCAGCGATGCCAAGCACTCATAACAGCAAGGGGAAGTTACTGAACTTGTGACTTTGGAAGTGATAGTGATGGTGTTTGAACTGTTGCCATTCTGAAAGTTAAGGTGATGTTAATGCAATTATTGTGTCTTATCTTTGATAAATTATTACTCTTTGAGTGGCTTTGAGTTGGTACTTTCTTTTCTTCTCTGGCCCTAGTAAATGTCAAGAAAAAAATAATTCCGAAAAAGTTGCGTTTCTTTTTGTACTGAGTGTATAAGTATACTTCAAAGTAAATTGCTTTTTACATATTACTAACTGTTATTTAATATAGGATCTTAAATGAGTTCTCGTTACATATAAGATTTATGAAACAAATTACAGGTCTGGGAGAATTAAATATTTGTGCAATAAGTATATGTATGTGATCTTCTATGATGGATGTACATGTAAATCAAAAGTTAAAAACAGAGGCATAAAATCCTACAGACTAAGAAATAGACACAGATATCAACAAATATTTTCATTTTAACAAGCCTT